>JAMLFT010002355.1:0-25964 GCA_026544285.1 Pachyrhizus erosus | reverse complement strand
ACACGACCTATTAATACAAAGTGTTTCGAAACAGAACTTACTTATATTTATAAAACTTTTAAATTTTATTTATTTTTATACATTTTTAAAAAATTATCCCATTTTTATAAAAATTATCCCATTTTTATAAAAATCTCCATCATAGCCTTTAATGAAAAAAAAAAAATACATAATTTATTGTGTGAATCTAAAGATTATACTTATTGACCGGATAGATCACGATCACCATTCACCATTCACTGATATGTTAAAGTTATGAGGATTCTCATGACTTTTATGCTTCTACCTTAAATCCATTGATACATGAACCAAATCTACTGTCACAAAAGTCTAAATTAAAATTAACAGACAAATTACATTGATGTTTTATTATTTTTAACAAAATTAGTAGTTGTTTGTGCATTTTCGGTATAGAAGTTGTATAACATACGATATTTTCTCCATATATGGTTTTGGTTTAGACATATGAAACTGCATTAAATATAACTAATATTTTAGTATATGCATTAAATATGATAATATTTTTTATATAATTAAAATGTACAATAACTAAATTTTGAATGTGTAAATTATATTTTTCATTTATAATATAGTAAATAACTTACAATATATAAATAATATTAATATAATGTACTATATTATTAATATAAATCTGCATTTGTATATTAATAGTTTAATTTTATTTAAATCAATAAAAGATAAAATAATGTCAAACCACTAATATAATTTTTTTTCTATAGTTACTCTGCTTTTATTTTTAATTAAAAATTGGTTTAGTAAATAATATTATTTTAATTTATCAATAGTTTAATAAATATCTTTTTTGAAAGTAAAAAAATTTATTGATAAAAGTAGAAAAAATCACAAGTTGTGCCTCCCATAAAATAAAAGAACACTATATAAGAAAATTCACTCACATGCAACTAACACAAATTAGTGCATAGTTAATCCCCTTAAAAAGAAAGCATATAACACGTGGTAAAAGACTTGGTAAAAGAACACCAAATTCGTGATCTCAGTTGAAGGAATGACCCATAATCATCACACCATGAGAAAGAATATAAAAACTCTCCTCTATAAATTATCTATCTCCATGACAATAACTTTCACCTTCTCCAACAATTGTTTAATAAATATAATGATCAAATGTTATTTTTAAATTTTAATTTTGTTAATATTTCAAATTTTAAAAAATTCTATTAAATAGTGATGCTTTGTTATAATAACTTGCAAATAAAAATATGTAAAATTTTTAAAATTATTTTATAATAAATAAACACCAATAATGTGAACAGAAAACTGGAAAGTGAAACTTATTAAACAGGTTGATGTTATCTATATATATATATCTATATATATTTGAATATATTATTTATCATATTTATCATTTTATTTTTATTCTTTTTCATTCAATTTTTTTTCTTTCATCCCATGCACCCCAAAGGATTTTACGAAATGATTACTACAATTTATTTACAAAAGACACCCTTATAGTGCTATGAATTATTCGAATCAGTTGTCTCAAAAGTTATATAGTTGCATACATTTATTTAAATTAACAGAAGATAGAAGAATACAATACACTAGTCAGACAAAAGAAGAGGAGCAACTAGCAAAAAATAAAAGATGTAAATATTTTTCTAAAACAAATATCAACCAAAAGAATAATTTTAAAAAATAATGAATTTTAAAAAAAATCTGATAAGATGAGTGGTTTGGCTATACATATAATTGAATTTTTATGAAGAAAAATCTTAATTATGCTATGCCTTTTACAAAATAAAATAAAATTGTTTGTTTATAAAGAAGGTCCCGTAGTGGTGGGTGGCTCGGTAATCTAACCGTCAAAATTATGGCACTGTAAAGTTGCTCTCCTGTCTCTCTCTTTCTCCGGTTCTAGTCAATTATTATTATAAATGTTAATAACAATAATATATCCTAATTAAAGGAGTAAATATATTATTATATAGAGAGAAATAGAGAGATAAATTGATGAAAATTTTGTTTTGCCTTTCTGGTGTATGAGGAAGGACAACACAGGAGAAAGAAAAATCTAATCGTAAGAGAAAGAGAGGATGAATGAGCTTGAAACAGATTCCTCTACCTCTGAGTTTGTTGAAGTTGATCCAACTGGCAGATATGGCAGAGTAATTATACAAATACCCTCTTTCTTCTCCCCTTTTCCTCTCATCCGTTTCCCCTTCACTTGTATCATTTTTTTTTTGCAGTACAATGAAATCCTCGGCAAAGGAGCTTCCAAGACAGTGTATGAATATTTCAGACAAACTCTGTTTCCTTTTGTTCTTTTCACTCCCATTCCTCATCTTTCTCAAATTTCCTTTTTCTTTTTTTTTGTTTGTTCCGGTTGTTTACCTTACTTGCCCACTATTGAATATATAGAACTGAGGATCCTCTTTATTTTTCTCGTAGTTTGTAGAAATGGGCATTTGATTTTATTTTTTATTTTTATTTTTCATTGATTCAGATATAGAGCTTTTGATGAGTATCAAGGGATTGAAGTTGCTTGGAACCAGGTCAAATTGTATGATTTTCTGCAGAGCTCTGAAGATCTCGAGAGGCTTTACTGTGAAATTCATCTCCTCAAAACATTGAAGCACAGAAATATAATGAAATTTTACACATCTTGGGTCGATACCACAAACAGGAATATCAACTTTGTGACTGAAATGTTCACTTCTGGTACCCTTAGACAGTGAGTTCCCTCCATTTTCAACCTTTTGCCCCATATGTGATCATTATGCTTTTTGTGCTTTTGAGAAGTTATGCTATTTTTTCTTTTTTGATTTATTTTATTTTAATTATCACAATAGGTATAGACAAAAGCACAAGAGAGTTAATATTAGGGCAGTAAAGCATTGGTGTAGACAGATCCTGACTGGGCTTCTCTATCTTCATAGCCATGACCCACCTGTGATCCATAGAGATCTCAAATGTGATAATATTTTTGTCAATGGAAACCAAGGGGAGGTTAAGATTGGGGATCTTGGGTTGGCAGCAATTCTTCGCAAGTCCCATGCTGCTCATTGTGTAGGTATGTCTGTGTCTATTTCATATCAAATATAAGAAGGTATAAAAAAAACCCTGGCCTATTCTAACACCAATGACCAATTGTAATTAGTTTAGTTAGTTGATGCCATCTTTTGAAAATTGTTTGGCATTAACATATGAAACTGTATAATGTGAACTGCACGGTTGGTGTTGTTAAGATAATTAGAGGACTGATTTGAACAAGGATCAGTAATTCTGACTAGAGTTTTATCTGTTACTTTTGTATTTCAACAGGAACACCGGAGTTCATGGCACCAGAAGTTTATGAAGAGTCATATAATGAATTAGTTGACATATATTCCTTTGGGATGTGTGTATTAGAAATGGTCACATTTGAATATCCTTATAGCGAATGTAGTCATCCGGCCCAAATCTATAAGAAAGTTATTTCCGTAAGATTGCTTTCTTTCTCTTTTTAATTGAATAAGTATTTTTTTCAGGCGTGGCAAGATATAAATTTCATTTTACATATCCAGGGGAAGAAACCAGATGCCTTGTATAAAGTGAAGGATCCAGAAGTGCGACAATTTGTTGAGAAATGCCTGGTAACAGTGTCTCTAAGGCTCTCTGCAAGAGAGCTTCTAGATGATCCTTTTCTTCAAATTGATGATCATGACTATGATTTGGGACCGGCGGACAGTGGAACATTTGATGAGTTGTGTCCTCTTACCCAACATCACCCATTCTTTAATCTCCACCGGAGCTATAGTAACATGAGTACTGAATACTCAAATGGCTTTGAATATGAAGGAGACTGGTATTCTCATCCAGCTGAGATTGAACCTAGTGGAATTGAACTTTTTGAGTGCCACGATGAAGTCTCTGAAGATGTTGACATAAGCATCAGAGGCAAGAGGAAAGATGATGGTGGCATCTTTTTGAGACTAAGAATTGCAGACAAAGAAGGTTGGAACATTGTTTTGGTACTTTATCCCCATGACTTGTATATTTCAGGATGGAATTTAAGATTGATATTGACTTATTTATGTGGCAGGCCATATTCGGAATATTTATTTTCCATTTGACATAGAGACGGACACAGCATTAAGTGTAGCAACTGAAATGGTTGCAGAACTTGACATTACTGATCAGGACGTTACCAGTATAGCAGATATGATAGATGGGGAAATTGCTTCCTTGGTACCTGAATGGAAGTCAGGACCAGGAATTGAAGAAACTAACCATTTTGTAAATAAATTTTTTTGTCACATTTGTGTGTCTAATCATTCCTTTGGCAACAATGTCACAGATTTTCTTTCACATAATCAAGGTGGAAAGAACTCGCAGCATCCTCAATGCAGTAGACATGGCTGTGCTTCAATGCATGGGCGATTCGAGGAGATTACCTTCCAATCTGAGTGTGGCAATCATGTTAGAAGGGATGTACCTATTGAATCCAGCCAATCAGACTGCTTGCAGTATCAGGAGTTATGGAATCATCATGAAAGCTGTGAACTGAGTCCAGTAGAGTCTGATCAAAGTCATTCTGAAGAGCAATATGAACAATTTGATAAATCAGTATTAGCAGAAGACAAAAGAAAGAGTATGTGGGAAAACAAGTTTGCACATGATCCAGGAAACTCCTCACGAAGTTTATCAGGAAATTATTTCTCTGCAATCCGTTTGTTATGTTGTGGCCCTGAGAATGAATACGAGAAAGATGTTCAACACGAATTGAGATGGGTCAAAGCAAAACACCAAATGGAATTAAGGGAACTTAGGGATAAACGAGTTGGTATAGCAGCTAAATCTTCAAATACTAGTAACAGAGAGCACAAAACTGATCAAGTCATTATGCCACCACTGGCACAAACAGTAAACGAAGTAGACCATGGGATTCACTTGAAACACTTAGGTAATTTCTGGAATTATGATTCCAGTTGCCACACTTAGGTTACTGCAGAGAGCTTTTACAAAGGGTCCCTTCAAGACACTCTACACAGGACAGTTTCCTTCCCCGTCGATGCTGTGGATATATAATTTAATGACACAATAGTTGAATTCTTTTTGTGCATTATGTACATACAGTCCTAGAGGCTATTTGATCTCGGCACCCATCTTTTCTTTTTTATCATTGGAACTTCATTTTCCCAACAAATATACAAAATCCTTTACATACAAAACTATTAATATACAGTAAAGTGTAAGCAGGTTTTATTATTTTTGGCGAGGTGGTGGTGATCAATTATGAACGTGATATAAGAATCAGTCAAGTCTATGCAATTTTGTCCAAGTCTTTTTCATAAACAGATGATATTAGAATTACTAAAAATGAGAAAATATGTCAGAGTTGCATGTATGTTTTCTTCTAAATAGACTACAATAATTGAATGTGCCAGCTGGGTTAAATTTGCCCTTAAACTTAATGCGCGTGGAGATTCATTCAATACAATTGGTGTCTGTCTGCCCATTTATGTTAGTCAATTACCCTTTATGGTTCTTCCAAAACAACGAGCATATTCAAGTGCTCTTGATGCAACCAACCCCTTGGTTGTTTCTAAATTCAGAACAAATAAACTAATGTGTTGTTACGCTGCTGGTAAACTGTTTTGTTGAAATTTCTCAATTCACTGTGTTATATGTTTGTCTAAAATTAGTATTTGAAGGGGGAAACGTGGTTGAATTTTCATGGGCATGAGAATGAAGCACGTTGACAAATGATGATGCAATCAAATTTTTTCTTGAGTTTGGTTAGCTTACACTACTATCATTTGGCGTGTCAGTTCTGACTGGGCGTTGGCCAATGAGATGATTTTCTGATATTGTTGCTTTGCCCATTGCCCTCAGCTTTATTTCTTCTCAATCGTGAATGACGCGCTTGGTTTCAAAAGTAAAACAATTAATTGGACCCAAGAAAAAAAGAAAGTGTATATAGGATATTTTGTATTTTAGCTTTGCTATTTGGATTCTGCTTACAGAACTAGAGGTACTGCTAATAATTAGCCACCGTTTACACCGAGTGACCTCATTCATACTTTCTTCCATTGGAATTTACAATCTTTTTAAAATTACCTCGGTCATTATTAATAGTTATGATTAAATATTATTTTAACTTTTAATGTAAATTATTAAATAATATTAAACCAAACATAATATATCATTTATAATTTTATGATATTTAAATTTAAATTTTACTTATAGATATTGTAACTCATAACATATAATATTTAAAATTAATCATTAAACTAAATCAAATATATCATTATATTTAAGTTCAACAATATAAATATTTTATAGTCAGCATAATTAAAAATTAAATAAATATAATTACTGTAATTATCAACAATCATCATAGAAAATTTTTATATTAGAAAAAATCAGCAAACCGGTCAATATAAATTATGTACATGCTTGGTTTATAAGTGAAGAAGTACTTTGACAAATAATTTTGCTAAAGGATCAATACTTTTATTTTTATTTTGTTTTTATCCATTAAATTTACAATAAAATACGTGTACAATATTTTTAATTTCAATTCAAATATATACTATATATATTGCATTAACTTTTGAACCAATTTAACCTATCTAACATTGATTATTTATAAAACTAATTTTTAATGTTAAGTCAACTAATCTAATGTTTGGTTCTTAATCAAACTAATTTGACAAACTAGTTTAATCTAGTTTTATTTTCTCAAGTTATTATTTTATTAATGGGATCCTTTCTTAATTATGTTTTTTTTTCATAACATTCAAGTTTAAAATTTTATTTAAAAAATTTAAATTCAATTTCACTAAAAAAAAACGACTTATTTAGTAATTTAATCTCCTTCTAACAATATACGGTTGGAGCATCCAAAAAAACCTCGTATAATATTTAATCTGATTTCCAAAGAACCAAATTGTGGTGAAACCTTAAAATTGCATAATGTCTATAAATTATCGTTTGTACTGTGTTACAAAGAAATCTAAATAAATAGTGGTTAGTATTTAGATATTTTGTCAATGCAAAAAAAAAAAAAAAAAGGTTTAATTGGAACATGCGAACGGTATGGATTTTTTTATAAAAAATAAAATAAAAATAGCACGTGACAATAACAGTTTAGTTTCGTCCTATTAAATGAGGTTGATTACATGGATTGAACATTGAATTCTATCAAAAATAAAAATTTTAATATTAAAAGTCAAAATTGTTACTACTAATTAATCATTTAATATTTTAAATTGATTCAACTGTAAATATATCTAACTATTCTGTATTCATCAAAAGTCAAAATCTCTGTTAGAACTTGAATTCTACCAAAAGTCAAAATTTTAATTTTGTTATTTTCTTTTTTATTTATAAGATGTTGTTAATTAATTTATGTTTTTTTTGAAAAATAATTAAATTTAAGCATTGATATTAAATTTATTTTTAATTATAATATTTTTAAAAAAATTTCTTTAATATTATAGAGACTATATTTATCTTTTTCAATCTCTATAAGAGAGAAACAAATAATTCAATAGCATTCAGTTATAAATTAAAATAAGTTATAAATTAAAATAAATATAAATATTTTAGTAAAAAAATAATTAATACATAAAACAATTGAAATGAAGTTCTATAAAAAAGAATAATAAATTTTTAAAACTATCTTAAACAGAAAGAATATTAAATAAAGATTTATTTTCCATTTAAGTGTTTAATTTTTATTTTTTAAATTGTTACTACTAATTAATCATTTAATATTTTAAATATGATAAAACTGTAAATATATCTTATTATTCATTTAAATTCTTGACTCGCATGATGAGGGAAAAGTCTGATAATTCAACGGAACATATTCAGTTACCAAAAGAAGCAGAATAAGATTTTGTCAAAATCATTTAAAAGTTATGGCAAAAAACTTAAAGGAATAAAATAAATTACAAAATCATCAAACAGGAAGAAAGAAAAAAAAATGAAATATAAATATAAAGATTCATTTAATTAACATTACAGTGTTATTTATTAGTTTTTTTGAATGTTTTGACCATTTGACACTGAAGACCACAAGTATAATCTTTGCAAAGATGTTAATCAGGTAATTATAAATAGAATGTATTAAGGATTTAAGTTAGTTCAGTAGACTACATATGTTTTTAATTGGTTTTCTTATATCTTTTCAAAATTGCAAATAAATAAATTTGATTGCATTTTGTTTGATGTGACATAAATTATAAAAAATGACACAATTTCATCAAATGATATCCTTGCAGATGCACATTTCCAAACTCAAGAATCAACTATACCAGTACCAACTCAAAATTATATTACATGTCAATCAAGTTCGATGTCAGCTACACATGCACAGACTCAACAATCTGTTGTACCTGCATCAACAGATCACTCAGGTGCACCTTCAGAGACTTAGTTAGTCAATGGTTTGAGGATTTCAAGAAGCTTTGTTTTTCGTGTAGAAGTTTTTTGAAGGCATATTTTTATGTGGTCATTAGAAAGATCTATTGTTTATTTTGTTTGAAATGTCTCGCAAACAAACTTCGAAATTTGGTTGCTTATGTACTATTACCTTAGTTAAAGATGAATATTTTGTAATGTAATAAAGATAAATGGTGTTTTGGTAGAGTTTCACATGCCAAAAGAATAATCTTATACAGGTACAATTTACTACTTTGAAGTTTATATGAAATTATCAGTTTCAGTTGTTATATTAAAGTTTTGGTTCTAATTTGTTTTAATTTTAAGTAATGAAATACTAGTTCAGGTTAACAAGTTCTGATTTTTAATATCTTTAATTTTGATTCGTGAAATCAATTTAAGTTGTTTTGTTAAAGTTTTGGTTCTAATTTATTTTAATTTTGAGTAATGAAATACTAGTTCAGTTTGATATGTTCTGGTTTTTAAGACTTTTAATTTTGATTCATGAAATTTGATTTTGATATAATTTAATTTTATTCACAAAATTCTGATTTACTTGGACTAGTTTTGATTTTTATTTAGTGCAGTTTTAATTGGCAAAGTTTTAGTTTACTTTCACACGAATGTGATAATGTGTTGCCCATTTACAAAGCTATACCGACATTGCAGTGTGATGCAATTAAAAAACTTTGCACATGAATTTAACAGTATGTTGCATTGCAAATTTAAAATATGCATGATTTCTAATCTGTATTAATTCATATACCAGTTATTTAATTTATATACTAGTTATATATAAAGCACAATCAAAATATAATTGACGAGTTCATATTTGCATTTCTATACTAGTTATATAATTCCCACAATTAAGCATTTATGTAAGTTATCCATTCAACACTTCAATTTAGTCAAATTACAAAAAATTCATGTAAAAGTAGTTAATTGAAATCAATGAATTGGATTGCTTGATTGAAACTAGTAAAGAAACAAAATAAGATATAAACCACATTAACAAATCTTATTCCACTAATTGGCCAAGTCAATGTCAAGAAAATTAGTTACAAAAGACATATTATCCATATCCTAACTATATTTTAGTCTTAAATTGAAAAAAAAAAATACATCAAAATATCCCACATAACTATAAACATAAGAAGCAATAATAGAGTTATACTAAATCCATTATATTAATTGAGTCTTCCAATCACTACAAATCACCATAACTTTAAAAAATTACTGTTAATATCCTGTACAACCTACACCCACAAATTGTAATGATAGACTACTTGACTACGAGCTCGACACTCAGAGCAATATGAAGTTAAACTTGTTTCCATCCTACCACTCACCCACTAAGCTTGCAATACCACAACTTCAACCTTCAAAAGATATCTACATGTTCATGTCCGTATCAAGAAGACGAACCTTATGGATAAATGTTCCTTTGTAGAATATGAAAATGATGGGTGGGTATGTAAATCTTGGGTGAATATAAATCTTACTTGTATGTGTGAAGGATGTGCATTAGAGTTAAACAACCTTTCGGGGATGAGATGAGTTAGAGTTGTCTATTTTGAAAACAAAGTTCACAGTTAAAACTAATTTGAACACGTATATTTTAATTCTTTAATTTTTTTAAAATAATTATTTATTCATATTAACTATCCAGTCAACAAATCACAATCAAAGTTAATTAGATAACAGTCAATCCGAGCTATGACCAAATTTTCAGATTTATAATAATGAAGGAACTAAATGTCTAATTTTTAATAGAGAAACCAATTTTCTAATTTAAAAAATAAAGAACTAACATTGTATTTTAGTCAATGAAATTTAATTAGTGTACTATCTGAAAGAAAAAAATTGCATTACCACCTACTGACTTATGTGATAAGATTATTAAATTTTGTAATTACTTTAAAAATCATGTAGATTTTAACGGATTAATGATATAAAAACCTTTTACTTAGAGTATAATAAAATTAAACTCTAATTCTATGAAGATGTTGATGACCTTTTCTAAGTTGGCATGGCGTCAATAAATGTCTCCACATTCATGATTGAGCGCATGTGTCGGGCATGACTAAAATCGATTATAAAATTGAACATAATTGAAGCTGGCAAATGGAGCTTAAGTCAGCAAGTGAGACTGAGATCAACCAGTAATAATGCCTCCAACTAGAAAGATATTGGATTCCGTCTAAAACAATGCCAAAAAAAAAATAAAAAATTGAACATTGAAAATTTTATTTTATTTTATGATCATAACTTGCCAAACTTATAAAATTTTTGAAGAATGTATATTCCCATAGAGTCATGCACGAATAAAATCTGGAAAAGTTAACCGAATTTAACCGCAGGGCAATTTCTAAACAGGAAAGGACACCTACTTCAATGATAAAATGATTCTCTATAATATTGAATATATTCTTTAGAATTGATCCTACTGGTAATTTTTACAACTAATGCCATCAATATTTAATATTGAAACTTTGTAGGTGATACAACGTCATTACTGACATTGGCCGCAGCTGAAAATTGCTTTGCAGATTGAGTAGCAGGACAATCTCAATATTTTAACGTTATTATTTCAGTATTACTGGAGATGATCCTTAACTATGTAATCACAACCCAATTTCAGTTCGTGGCTCTAGAAGCAGAATGCAAGCATACCATCACAATTTACAAAGGCCGTAAAAGTGGGTAATCTTCAAGTAACTCTCGTTCTGAGAGCATATCGTTTTCATTTTGTGGTGTCCATAACACCTCGACTGCCTGCAAGTATTTCAGCATATCATTTCAAAGAAATAAACCAACAACATCCGCAAAACTAGTAACAATCTATTTAGATAAACTTTTTCAGAAACAATTCTAAAAAAATAAAATAAGAAAAAAAAAACTGAAATGAGACTCTATAAGTTAAAATTAGCTTATGCATAAAGTAACTTGTATAAATTCTCTCATGTATTTTCTTTAAAAGATGAGTTTTAACTTATGTATAAACTAATTTTTACTTATAAAAAAAAAAAAATCAATTTTTTTTTTATTATTTTCTTCTAAAAATGTTTCTAAATAAACTTACTCAAACAGATCTTAAGTAACAAAGATCTTACCAATAATTTGCTCGATGGAATAGATCCAAGTTTCTGTAAAGCTTCCTTCAAGTCTCCACTTCCATTGATGCTAGAAAGTTTATGTTCTCCTTCAGCAGCTGCCAAGATTGTTATCTGATATATAATAAGAATATGAATTAGAAAAAAGATTTAAGAACTGTCCTCGAGGAACTTCAGTCTTCACCCATCTGAGCAACAAGGGACGAACCAACAAGTTGGAAATAAAAGAAAACTTATACTACTTACAAAATTATAAAATCAACATGAAACAAATTGTTTGTCCCATCCAATTCCATTTCCACTGAACAGATTCAGAGGGCTCAAATTCAAAATTTCCAAAAGCCACACAAAAGTTTACTCCAGTTACGCATATTGAATTTAGGATATTGATGATATATGCCTGCTAGAGTAACAGATGTAGGCAAAGAAAAAGTATCAAAAATTCAAATTCATTCAGAATACATCACTTCCAACAAGAACCAAAGACAAAGGTGATCAGACTCAATTGTGCTAATGTCCAACAAACACCACAATAGAGCTATAGGTTTCAAGAGGGCAATAAAGAAGAGAAAGGTTCTCAATTGGTTCAGATTGATTTTATAATCTTTTGTCTTGCTCCGGACTCCATAGACCAAGCATTTTCCACATCTTTTCAATTTTTTTGTTTTCATTAGAAAAAGATCTTCTCTAGATATGGATGTCAATAGTGATATTAAACCTAGATGTCAGAACAGGTAAGAGGTACCTAAAATGTACTCAGTCATAGGTTAAGTCTTCCCATCTTCACACATAACACAGGTTAATGTGTAATAAAACTAATAATATGATTTCATTGATTCTCTTCTTATGTTACAAGTGCATATTGAAAATAAAGAACAATGCACGTGGAAATTGAAAAATGTGGTGTTTGAATCCAATTAGGTGCCTGAAATCTTAGCGTGAAACTTAAGATCTTGAAATTGGTTTTTGTCCATTTCCTATTATCGTACTTCATTTTTGTGTGAGGAGTAGAATACTCTTTGTACTCTATAGTAATACACTTTTGTTTTTTGTTGATGATTAAAAAAAATCAAGTGGGAAAACAACATATTAAAGACACAAAATAAGGAAGTTATTGGAAACCAATATTATACCACTATATATTCGTTGCTGAACCCATTCGCTCTCTGGCTTCTTGTGCTTTGTCTCTTTATATTATTAACATTGACCAGTGTCTCTTCATCAAACTTGCCCCGCTCTTCAATTGAAAGTTGATTGAAACGGTTCTCCCCGTCTTCCATATCCCGCTTTATGTCCACCTACAAAAGGGTCAATGTTAAATAACTCATTAGTTAGTCAGTAACAATCAGTAGTTACTAGTTAGTGAATTAGTTACAACTAGTAAAGGATATCATATCACATGTATAAATAGAACAGAAGAGAGAAATGAAGAACATCAAGTCATTGTGGGATAAAATTGTAGGGCATGGAAGGAGTAGACCCTTGAAATTTTGTAGTGTTTCAGTCTTATAATTGTGTTTGATCCCTATTTCTTCCTAATACAATACCAGGTTGTATGAACTGGTATCAGAGCTTCAATTCTGGAGCTGTGAGTATTGAATCTCGAAGATCATTCCATCATGAAAACAACACAAGCCGAATGCAACCTGGTGGACATTAGTGAAGGTCCTGGACAAAAGATTCCAACCAGAGTATTATTTTGATCAACCAGTGTGAGCACGGGAAGATGTGCAAGAGCATGGGGAGCCAAGAAATAGAAGCAAGGATGAAACTCTTGGGTGCAAGAAAGCAGAACAAGATGAGGGTTTAGAGAGAACAGAAGTAGCAACTCAAGGGAAAGAAACAGGTACAAGAAAACTACAAGATTTCGGAGCAATCTAACAAAAGCAACCCAACAATTATCTGGACAAAGTATCAGAAAACTGAAGCAAAACCAAAGTTCTTGAGATCAAGAATCATAGTGACAGACACAACACAGATGAATCTTTTCTTGGTTGCAAAGAGGAGAAAACTTGAGGAAAGTCTATGTTTGGAACCAGCAGAGAGCCAAGGAGTGAACCAATGGTAACAATGGAGATTTTGGGTGGTATGATCAACCCACCACCTCTGCTGGGACCCACCAGATTCAATTTCTCTCACAAAGCAGGGTGGGTCAACAGGTTTGATGAAGTTTTGCATCTCAAGTGAGGCAGCCAAGTTGCTTTTACCTGACCACCAGACTGTTGTGGTGCAGGTGCGAGGCTAATGCTACTCCTGGAGATGAAAGCAAAACAAGTTGTCATTCCACAAATTTAGGGTCAAAGCAAAACAAATGAGGAGAAAGATGGATAAGATGGAAAGTTTATGGATTGCTATGTCATTTCTTAGGCCACTTAATTTTTATTTTTTGTTGTGACACATTTTGTTTTCAGGCTGTTAGCCACATGGCTTAGTTTTTGCATTTTCATAATCATTTTAAGAATATTTGTACAAAGAAAAAAAAAAGCATAACAGCAGAATCATAATTTCTCTCATCTCATCTGAAACCCTCTTTAATTTTTTCTCTCTCAGCTTTTGATCACTGGAGTACTCTTCTCCTTTAAGTTACTCCGTGGTTAAGGGCTTTGTTCATTTAGGTGCTGTTACATCTAGCCCTTCATTTGTTTCCCAAGTTTCAGATTATTGCTGGTGGTGAGTATGGTGCACACGACAGTGCTGGCACTGTGAATTCCTCAAAATAATGTGGCTGGTTCTTTTGTCAGAATTTGAAAGAAAGAATGTCTAAAGGGTTTCTTATTTGACCGGGAACAATTTGTACGAGATTGAGGGTTGGTGGTCACATCACTGCCAAAATCCAGATCTAGAATTTATAGAACCCAGCCTATGTTGTTTTCTTGTTGGGATGTGTAAAACGGGCTGATGAAATACAAAAGCCAAATGAGAGTCAAAATTAGTACAGCAGCAGCAGCAGCAAGAGTGGAGAGGTTGTACAGTACAGTTGCTATATTTGGCAGTACTGTTGATGTTATTGAAGAAATTATACAGAAGAGGCAATATCAAAAGATATCGCTTCACTGGATGCTGGGCCATGGCTCATTTTTGTGCTTCAAAAGGAAACTTGTCTTATTGTGAGAAATAAGGAGCATTTTTTAGTTAGCTTGAGTGAGTCCTTCACCCAGCAGTTTCAATTTATAGTCATGGAGATTACAAAAGTAATAAAGACATATACAATTTACGAGAGAAATTAAGATAACACTATTTCCTATGATACACTGAACTTATTCTACTTGAATATTAATATGGTTTGACCAACGGTTGTTATTGCATCTCTTGCTGAGAGGAAAAGAGAGACCATTTTTGGCGTTTACCCAACCCTTCACTTTGAGGACAAGGTCAACATTTTGGGGGGTCTGGGAAGGGGAGGAGTAATGTTAGATAACCCATTAATTACAATTAGTGAAGGTTATCAGATGTATAAAATGAAAAGCAGAAGTTAAAAAAATCATGTCATTTTTTAGAGAAAATCAGGGGCTTAGGGCATTGGGAGGTGCAGACCATTGATTTGTAATTGGTCAGGAATAGGGTTTAATCTTATAATTGGGGTTTATCCCTATTTCTTCTTAATAAGATACCAGGCTTCTACTAGTCAGGAAATACAAGCTGTCAACCTTCCTTAAACTTGTTTGCAGCAAGTCAGCAATTGTTTCAGATAAGATCAATATAGAGTATAATTGAAATTATATATGAGCTTGGAAAGATTTTTCATCGATGGTGAATCTCAAAATAAATAATGTTTTCTAGTAGATATAAGATAGAATCAGCTGGACCAGCAGCTTACATTAAACTATTATTTTTGGTACAAAAGAAAAATAATACCCTATTATAACATAAAGAATGTATTTTCTCAAAACCAAAAGGGCACAAAATCTTATTAGCATTGAATTGGAAGCTCTCTAGCTACTTCAATACTTTCTTTTAAATTTGGGTCCTACTAACTAGTTCCCTTTAAGGAATCATTAAATAGATTTTTTTATACAATTTCAATGTATCAGTAACATTAAATGCTACCTTGTTCAATATAAACTTTCTACTTTTGATTCATTAACCAGTACCCTAAGGATATTAGTTAACATTTGCCTTCAAATTTAAGTAACAATCTAGAATATTAACACGGAATGTGGTGTGTCACAAGGTTTCATCTATCACAACAATAAAATCAGTAGTGTTATGCAATTACTATCAAGTTGTCAAAAATAAACAAAAAGCAACATTATTAACAGCATAATACCACTAAGCTGTGCTGTCTGCAATAACATAATGAAATCAAAGAAGAGTTGGGATTAAAGCCACTTACAGACGAATATGCTGAGATACAGTAATCAGGATGCCGAAGCAAAGCTAGGGTTGTCTCTGTAACAGAAAGCCAAGTAACAAAGTAAATTAGAAAACGAAATAGATATAGCCAAGATGCTTCAAGCTACATCATATAAAAATCCTAAGTAATTTGATATTTGAAGTAAATATTTATTTTCAAGAATCTCTATGTTTCCTCAACAATAGGTTCGACCCACATATCATTTATTAGATGTATCCAAGCTATGTTGACAAAAGTGTATATATTAAATTAAATCCAGAAGCTTTATTCTTAAGTTCGAATGGAAGTGTACAGGAAACCTTAATATTTACAAATTAATTGAATGCAACACATGCAATGCTTGAAACTTAAAAGTATTATGCTATATAAACCTTGAGGCTTAGAGTCATTATCATAAAAAGTGTAGTTTTGCAATGCAGATGACATTATTCTCCAAAATTTTCTTTTTCTTTTTTATCAGGTGTTTTATAATTTGAAGCCCTTAGAAGACAAACATCGAAAATCACAAATTTTACGTAAATAATCCCATGATCCTTCATTGTTAGTTATACAAAATAGTAAATATCAGTGTTATTAAATAGCAGCCATGACAGGGCAGTTTTTAGATAAGACACGTTGCTGGTTATGGATGGCGGCGCCAGACTCTGGCATCCTTTTCGGATAATGGGTTCTTTAAAAAAAAAAAGTGAAATGGGCCTGAAGCAACCCCACCCAATCGAATTGAAATAAAGGATTATTAAACCCTAAAGAGCCTACAACAAAGAAGTTGTCAACTTCTGAGTTCGCTCCGGTGCACATATGTGCTGCTGCTGCTAGAACACAGACATCTTACTCCAATGGCAACCTTTTCTGGCATTGGCAACTGCCAGCTCTGGTGAATAACACTTTCATTGTTTTTTTTGTTACTTTTTGTTTTAAAAATTATTTTTTAATTCTTTAATTTTTTTTGTTTTATTTGATTATTCTTTTTAGGCTTAAATATTAATTTGGTCCCTGAAAAACAGTGACATTTTGAGCAAGTTTTATTTATATTATGTTGCAAATTCATTCCAAGAAAAGAAATACGATTGAACACAAGTTGCATGATCTTAGAAATGTGGATTATAGACCTAACTCAATCCTACAAAATCTGCTTATAATGTGAGGGTTGTTCCCCACTTATATACACTAATTTGGCATCATCACTAGTCGATATGAGATCTCCAACATACCCCCCTCACATCAAGGACCGGATATCTTAAGTGTAAAGTTTACAAACTAGATATTTGTAGGTGTTCTGATAGCGGGTGACACAATAGGCTAAGATAGGCTCTGATACCATCTTATAAATGTGGATTATAGGCCTAACTCAACTCCAAAAGTTATCCCATAGGATAAGGGTTATCCTTCACTTACATATTCTATTTTGGTATTATCTCTAATCAATGTCGAACTTGGATTTTCCCAATACTCCCCCTCATGCCCAGCTTTATTGGACTTGGTGCGTGTATAATATGATGGATGACCTTTAATTTTGTTTTAATGGATCTAGGATAGGTTCTAATACCATCTTAAAAATATAAATTATGGGCCTAATTCAACCCTACAAAACTGACTGATATGATGATTGTCCCCCACTTATATACACTAATTTGGCCTTATTACTAGTCAATGTAAAATCTCCAACACATGATTTGGTGTTTGTTAAAAACAACCAACAACTCAAAGAAAGATATAATGTTAGTGATGAAATTGATCCAATTTCTCTCGATGATATTAATGTGTGCAACAAATGGTTAGTGGGAGAGATGGACAATAATTATAATGGCATTAGAATGAGTTGGTATTTGATAATGATGTTGTGTATGAGGTTTTAGGGGTTGGAGAGCCTAGAAAATTTACTGAATGCAAAACAAAGAAAAGAAAGGAGCCAGCAAATAGTGGCGTTAGTCTTATATCTTCCTAGACATCTAAAAATCAAGCAATGGTTGGATCTTCAAAAAAGAAGTAGCAGTCTGAGAAAATGATAAGAATGTGAAATCTGACAAAGAAGAGGTCATGTTTAATTTGAGGAGTCCGGTGGAGAGGGATATGCTTTACTTGATGATAACAACCAAGAGGATTGTATTGGGATTGAGGAAGAGGATTAGAGACTTAATTTTATGTTTGCATTATGTTTTTATCATTTTGTTGTTTTGAACTCTTGAATGAGTTTGTCAGATATTTATGACATTGTTCTTGTTGTTTTGAACTCTTGAATGAATTTGTTAGGTGTTGGTGATTGTGAACTCATGAAACTTGTTATGATTTCTAGGAATGTAATCCGTTGTTATTGGTATATACTGTTTTTCGATATCTATATCTGCCGTGTTTTTAGTTTTTTATATATATCTACTGTTTTGTTTATATATATATATATATATATATATATATATATATAAAAGGATTGTTAATATACACACATCCTTTTTTTAGTTAGAATGCATTAGCAACCTACACCATAAAATTTGGACAAAAAAACTAGAACTATTTTGTTTTACTAAATTAACTTTAAGGATATTATAATATTTTACTGTTCAATCATTTCTCTTTTCTCTTTCATCTGCATTAAATATTCAAATTATCTCTCTTTTCTCATATCAGCATTAAATTTGAATATTTAATGCTGATGAGAGAGAAGAGAGAAATTATTGAACAATAAAATACTATAATATCCTTAAATTTAATTTAGTAAAACAAAAGAACTCTGGTTCTTTTGTCCAAATTTTATGTTGGCTGCTAATGCACTCTAACTGAAAAAGTGTGTGTGTGTGTGTTTGATTGCCATGGCTTCCACCATTTGCCATATGTATATGGCAGATTTTGGACTCTCTGCCATGCTCCACCATCTGCCATTAACAGCATTGGTATATTTGAAAAATATTCACATCTTCAGTAAACCTTACCAGAAAAAACATGAGATGAAAAATAGTAAATAAACAGTCACATGCTTAGGAACTTCACCTGTCAATACATAATGCAGACCTTCTGAAGTTGATGTATCAGCAACTTCTGCAATCCTATTCAGATCCCTTTGAAGTGTGCGACCCATCCCCAACAATCCAACCTAAAAGAACAAAACCTCCATTAAAAATTTGATATTCACCAAAGATTTAAGAATCATGAGTAAACTGAAAAGATTGTGCAGTATAATGATAGTAACAAGACATTGACAATCAAGTCTTTTAAACACAATTAAAATGGCAACAAATCTTGGCACCAGAACCTTTGGGTTATAAATCTCTCTTTTCTTTATAGGATGGCCAAAGTCCAAACAGAAAAATCTGAACTAAGACAGCTCTTGGGCAACCTGTGCCCATCATATCATGTAAAAACAATAAAGAAACAGAAGCAGGTAACTTCTCCAAAACATGCAGCCCCATTGAGAGTTGATGGGCACGACTGGATCACTCTGATGGAGATTGCATAGAGAAAGATCTCTCACCCATTTGAAATCCAGATGCTGCTAATGCTGAGTTGGGATTATACATTAATAGCAGCCCCCCAGCATCATTGCAGCTATGGCTGGTTTTTGAAAGACCTTCAGAGCATTCAATACCATATCAGTAAGAACATCAAATGGGATTTCAAACGAAAGTTTTCTTGGTTCTGATTTTTTTGTGCTATAAAGTGAATTGAAGCAAGATGTAGCAGAACACTTTGCATAGAATATGAAGTAAGTTTATCAGGTTTTGAAAACCTGTGATTGTAGTGAGACATGCACTGCAAAGAAAATTGCACTAACAAGATCTGCTTCCATTTTGATTTCAAGGGGCTAGCAGCAAATAACAAAGTTGAGAGCAGGATCACAAATGGGATGAGAGATAATTGGTGAGGGGCAAATAGAATTGAGGGAGGTATGAAATCAAAAGGGGAATATTTTGGGGAAAAGAATATCAAGCATTTCGAAAATCTGATCATAAAATCTCTCTCTACTCTTCCAAATTGGAAATAGCAATAGGGAAACTTGTCTGTAATCCCAGGTCAGGTAGGTAGCCTAGGGCCACAACATCAGAATCTCACGTTATCCTCTGTCCTTTTTGCTTTCCATCACACCTCCTGTTTCCATTGGCCATGCCAGGTGGCTTAATCTGCATACCTTGTGATGTTCTTTTTCTTTCTTAATATGTAATTGTAGATGATTGTGGCCATCAAACAGAATTAGGATCTGTTACTGTTTCTTCCTTTATTAGGTACAACATTCATAGGAAGAATTATTTCTCCTGATACTTTGGTCCAAATCAGTGTACAGAACAGTTTATCCTGATTCCTAGGTCCAATTCAGTGTAAAGAATAAGCCATGTATCTCTATTTATTTACCCTCATTATACCAGTTCCATAAGAGCTGCAACAAGTAGGACTAAAAATCTGGTTCACCATGATAGAACAAAACATGTGGAGATTGACCAAAACTTCATTAAGGAAAAGATTGACCGTGACATTATAAGTGTTACCCGTGCACCATCATGCAACCAAACAGCAGACATCCTAACTAAAGATCTTCCAAGACACATACGAAGATATCAGATCCAATCTTGGGATGACAGATATCTATCACCCAGATTGAAGGATGATTATGGCAATCAAACAAAAGCATGCAATTCTGTTGGGTACAGCAAGAATTAGGATCTTATATTAATTTTTTCATTGTTTAGGTACAGCAAGAATTAGGATCTTTTATTAATTTTTTCATTGTTTAGGTACAGCATTTATAGGAAGAATTATTTTCTATTGATTCCTAGGTGCAAATCAGTGTACAGAATCTGCCTTGTATCTCTATTTATTTACCCTCATTGTACCAGTTCCATAAATGAGAAATAAAATTCACTTTTTCTTATAATAATAAATAAAATACAATGTGAAAAGATGTCCAGATCAAAATCTTCATACTTGATAAGTTTTTCCCATGTTGTCATTCATTGGGGGTCAATAGAAAAAATTCATTCACCAAAGCAGCAACAAAAGTATACACAATCCACAAGAGTATGTTCAGGGAGGTAGGTCCAAGTGGAGCATCAGCAACAAAAAAATCAATTACCTAATTTGAAACTTCTTTGTGGTTCATGATATTTTACCCTTTGATGTCTTCTTCAATAGTGCAATAGTTGGGCCCATTTTACTATTCTTCTCAATATCTGAAAGACATGTGAATAAGTTTCTTTAGTTTATTTATTTATGTCCGCAGCCCTTTTTGGGGGGCTACAACTTTTGATTTAACTTCACAGTTTACTTCAGTACATCCATTTCACTCATCCAAAAGTTACCCAGTGCTCTGTCAGGCATTAGCCTTCATCTATCTCTTTCTGCAACTATAAGGATGCAGTGCATTACGAACAGTTCTCATAGTACAGTTTAGAGAGTCAATTTGTTTCCCTTATAAGTTAGAACACTGCTCAGTTTCATTCCTTCCATATACACCATTAAATGTAACACATCAGCTCAGCTCTGGCTCTTTCTATCCCCTCGCCTTGTACTTGACAATCACCATCTCCAACAAACCAATTATTGTTTCCTTCTGAATTAAAGTACTCTTAAAATGCATCTAAGTTTTATCCAACCAGTAAAGTTCTTAGAATCCTTTTTCTCTGCCGAGTATCCTCCCATACTGTAGGTAAGAGTCTAATCTCTAGCAGCACTGCTAAGTGCCAAAGCAGGAAACCCCTCCCTACGGAACAAGCTCCTTCTATTCTAACCAATACATGTCAGTATTCTTAAGAGCTTGATATAAAACAAACCATAACCAAGTGGCAAAACTAACCCCATACCTAGGAGCTATGCGTGCCAGTACATACTCCAAACCCTCTGAAGAAAACGTATCTGCAACCTGTGCAATCCTGTTCAGATCCCATTCCCAACAACCCATCCTAAAAGAGCAAGAGTTCCATTGAAATTCACCAAAAAAAAATCAGAATTAAGAATAATAAACTGACACCGTCCAATGGTGTCGGTGGCTAACGAGACGCCAACCAACAAAGAAGCCTTCTAATTTCTAAACCCAATCAATACAACAACAAAGTGAGAAACCTCGCCCCCCTTAACCTTTGGTTCAGAAACCACCTAAGCACAGCTGTTCAACTTTCAAACTAAAAATCACAACACGGACACAGAAGCATAACTAATGGCAGGAAGCAACGAAAAAAAAAAAAGAGTAAACTAAAAAGGTGTTATGCTAAGCAGACCTGAAGCTTGAGCACGGTGGTTTTGTCTGCAGCAGTGAGCACACTACCCTCGGAGCGATCGGAAAGAAAGCCAGAAACCAAAACAAAAGCGAGGAATCCCACTAAGATGAGAAAGAAACTCGAGCCCGCACCCACTCCGACCCCTACAGCGGGCCCTACGTACACCCCACCGAACGGAGAAGGCGCGTAATACGGCGCGGAAAAAGAAAAGCCTGAGCTGCTTGATGTTCTCGGCACTGAGTAAGTCCTTGAAGAAGACGAAGACGAAGAAAACGACCTCCCTCCCATTCTTCCTCCAGATGCCGCGAATGCACAATTTGGATCATACATTAATAGCAAACCCACCAACAGCGCAGCTATGGCCGGTTTCTTCAGCGCCTTCATCGTGTTAGACACTGTGCTCGCCAGAACCTCCCACGGGGATTGTGAACTAAACGTGCTTTCTGGCTTTCGCGAGGAGAGACATTTGACGGTGGAAACGCGCCGTTTTGAGACGAGTATTGGAGTGAAACTATCGGGCTTTGTGCGACGTGGAAGGGAAGGCAATTGGTTCCATTTCAGGTGGGAGGGGTTGGCTTCGAGTAACAGAGTTATGGGCATGGTCATGGAATTGAATTGGAGTGTGATGGTTTGGAATTTGGAATTTGGAATTTGAAAAGGGGAATGAAATTAATAATTTGGATATGTATGTGCGTTCCTTCCTTCCTTCGAGTGAGTCTCCGTGTGTGCCGTGTCGGAACAAGAAATTCGCAAATCGCAAAAGGGGATTGTGTGTAGGCGCTGCTGGCCAAGTAGGCAGCAATGGGCCATGCTTTGGGAAACCCCATCTCATCCCCAAATCTCCGTCCTTTTCACTTTCTTCAATCTTTTCAACTCTTGCTTGGCTAATCACACCACGTGGCTTTATCCATATTGCATAATATTCTTATTTTTATAAATAATAAATAATAGCATTTTAATTTTTTTATACATACCGAATGTATTGTTATTGTTTATGAAAGATAGTCCTCACAAAAACTCTTTCTCGATATTTTTATTCATGTAGTGTATTTTAATTCCTTTTAATGTATGTATAAATTTTTAACTTTATAAATTACTATTTTTTAGAATTTTAATGAATTGAATTAATATGAAAGTATTTAATTTGATTTCAAATTTTTAGTTTATTATGATATGCATGATCAAAAATTTAATATCATGTAACAACTTATAAATATTTTTTAAGTTATTTATTTTTTAAATATTAATAATTTTAAGTTGTTGAAATGAATTAAATATACATATAATTTTATTGTATGTGTTTTTTATATTTTAATTAATAATAGAATATTATTAATATAATTTTAAGATAATTATTATAAAAAATAATACTTATTTTATATGACAATTAGTTATTAGATAATAGTATAAAAAAACTTTGCATTGGGATGAGCATAAATAAATTATTTTGGTGGATTTTAGGTTAAAATAAGTAGAAGAAAATTGGTTTCAAATGAATGAATAGTTTTGAGCATGTGTAGATTGAAAAAACAATCATCAAAATCTATTCCCAACTAAATAATGAATAAACATATAAGAAAGTAGTTATGGTGTAGTTTTATTCCAATGGCACCATTAGAAAAATATTAATGATGGGTAAATATGTTAACTCGCATTCAATTGTGTATAGTGTATGTAACTACGTTTTAGTAGTTATATTCAATGTGTATATTTTAAAATATGAAAAGTTAAGGCATGACCTACGAGTTACTCACCTTTTCAACTTCTCATTTCCTGGAAGTTACATTGTGATCATTTTAATTCCTTTAAACAATGCTCCTATAAGAAACCCCACTTATAAAGTTACATTTAGTTCATACATCGCAATGGTTCCACTTTTCCTTTTCGTTCATTCAAATCATAGGCAAAGTTGCATTGCATTCCCTCGATTGCATCTTGATAGTTCCACGTTACATTTCAAGTCCTTCAAATTTTGTTTTTACCAAAAACTCTCGTCAAGTAAAGCAACTCCAAAACATCAAAGCAACTTTGCCCATTTCTCAAAACCAATCTAAAGTCTAAAATTAAAGAAAACAAGGGAACTTGTCACCAACTTGTAAAGAAGGGCACACATGTTGGGTCACACGTGTTCAAGTTAAATGATTTCAAAAAATAGGAACTTAAAGTCCAATAAACACAAAGTTACTTTATGTGAGTGACTACGTTTGAGTTGTTCATGCATCACGTCACTTTTTACCCTTACTTCTATAGTATGTTAAGTGATGCATTGTTTCACTCGTTGTTCATGCATCACGTCATTCTTTATTCCCACCTCTACAATATGTTAAGTGATGTGTTGTTTCACTCATAATAAAGGTTATTTTGGCTGATAACATGAGTAACATGGAAGAAGATGACCAAAATCCATAACACAGTTGGTCGCATTTATGTTATGGGGTCTAAAAAGTTGAAAAGGCTAATCCAAAATAACTCATCCATCTCATATGAATACAAGTCAAACCAAACTTGCTTTATTTCAAAAGTTAAATGGTCAATAACAAGTTAAATTTTTTTGTCATGTTTAGCTTTTTGAGTTTGAAACCATTTGATACTCATCATTGTTTTACAGTATAAATACATTATTATTTGTTATACTTTTTATTTGTATAAACAAATTAATGTCAATGTTACTCAACTATTCACCTAAAAGCAAAAACCACTCATGCCTTTTAAGCTCAACACTTTAAAAAGTTTGTGAATTGTTTTGTCTAAAAGTATGTTATAAATAATTAATAGAATAAAAATACGTTCACTAAGTTTAATATTAAATACAGGTTAGCCTTAACTTGTGGACCAACCAATGTACATTAATGAATCACCAATTGTAATTAACTTATTGCATCACACTAAGGTCTCAAAGCTTAAGAAATTTGTGGTCCTGTAACCAAATATAGCAAGATCTTAAAATTTTTCTCACATTCTACAAAGGCACCATTGGTGTCACCCCATTCTCTCATGTGACAGATGCACTATACATGTCACTGTCCTGAGAATGATGAAAGAGGACACATTTGTTAAATATATGTGATGTGAGTTTCTCGAGTTCTTGTTGAATTTTATGATTCACTTGCGTACTATATAATGTCAACAATAATATTTTGTTACATGTGTCAATCTACAAGTGACAATCTACAAATGAACATTAGTGTAAAATAACCATGCTTAATATATTTAATTAAATTCTTATATTTATTATAATTTATGAACATAATAAAATATAAAAATATAAGGATATGACAGAAATTTATTATGTATTAGCATAATTATTTCTAACAATAATATGTGTGTTAATCATATCATTGTGTATTTTAATACATGCAAGAACTAGCAACAAATAATTTAAAGAGAACATTGTTAACTATTATTTGTTTCCTTTATATTGTATTTAATATTTAATTAATGACTTATGCTTGAAATTATTTAATTTTTACTCAATTTTAAGTTTTATACTTTAGAAAATAGTACAAATCAAATTACACTAGTGTTTTTTTAGTTTATTTTTAATTCACATAATATTGTTATTTTTTTTTATTTATATACCAGTTATCCTTAATGTTTGAAAACATTACACAAACTCCCTCAGTCCCCATTTAGGGTGGTTTTCAATTTTTAGTTTTGAAATTTTTAAAAATAAAAAACAATTTTAGTTTTGAGTTTTTAGTTTTAATTTTTAAAATTTTGTTACAAACTGAAGATGAATAAAACAAGTCAATCATTGTATCTTATCTTGTTTTACTATGAAAGAATATAATATAAAAAATTATAAACATATACAAATAATTAAACTTTATAAAAAGAAATAAAAATAATAAAAAATATAAAATTTTAAAATAAAATAAATATATTATA
>JAMLFT010002354.1:0-25970 GCA_026544285.1 Pachyrhizus erosus | reverse complement strand
ATGATATATTTATAATTTTTTAAAAGTACATACTTATCTAAATTAAAATAATATAAGAAAATTGTAAACATAAAATCATTTGAATATATCAATGTTTATATATATATATATATTAATTAATGTATACATATTTATTATTTTTTCATATTTAATGATAATTATAATAATAAAAAAAGAAATAATTATCATTAAATATGAAAAAATTATAAATATTTATACATTAATATATATATATAAATAAATAAAAGTTACATAAAAAAATTAATATTTTTGAAGTTACAGATAAAAAAAAGTTCATATATTATAATATAAAAAATTTATAAATCATAATCTAAATCTTTGTACAACTTGCGGGTTATTATGATAATGAACCTCTTTAAAATACAACTAAATCCATAAAAATAAAATACAAAACAAAGTTTCCTTCCCTCTTCTTAACCCCTCTCTCTTTTTCGGAGGTTGGAGACGAGCGCAGAGCCATAAAACAAATCTGCGTCCACTGGTAAGAGAGGGACACCGACATAAACCCTAGAATTTTAAATTTGCATGTTCCTCTTCTCTCGATCCCAATTTTCACATGGGTCGACCTGAGCCATGCGTCGTCTTTGCTCAAACCTTTGTTCACCCGCATCTCGATGAGTACGTCGACGAGGTAACTCCATTTTCCACTTTCCTTTATCTTTCAACGCGACTTGTTCTTTCAATTGCAATGCTGGATAGAAATTTGGATAAATTTTTTTGGTTAAGATTTAAGCATGGTTGATGTTCGCTACTTGCTACTCTTCCTTTCCGTAGTTATTGTGTGGATTAGCAACGAGGAAGTTTGGAATGCGTTTTAGTGGAGTGCTGAGTTGGAGTTATTGTGAGGGTTTGTTGGATTATTTTTTTGTTGGGTGTGATAACTAAGAGTTGTTTCTTACAGGTGATATTTTCGGAGCCCATTGTTATCACGGCGTGCGAGTTTCTGGAACAGAGTGCATCATCAGTTGCTCAAGCAGTGACACTTGTTGGGTATATTCTTTTTTTTTTTTTTTGTATGTGGATTTTTGAATGTGGTTTGAAATTATAGAATGGACTGAATAGTGTAGATACTTGGTTGGTGTTGAGAGTTGGGTTGTTTTGTTGTTTTGAAATGTAATGTAGTTTGTGGTTGCACATGCTTGTTAGAAGACCGTACTGTGTATGTAGGGGAGTGGTTGGAAGAGTTCATACTTTATAGGAAGTTTATGGTATTTAGTTGAGTGTCCAACCCATTTAACATGCTTATGAGACATGACTTTTTGAAGCTGTTTATACTAGCTTTCATTTTATATGTGAAAATACATTATTGTAAAGAATGGGACGGACTTCCATACACCCACTTATTTGTGCTTATGAAAATGGCTTATGACCTTAATATAAGTTTGTGTATTTTTAATCTTATTTCAATAAGTTTCATGCTGATTGGTGAAAGTTATCAAAATAAGCTTTTTTGAGCTTATTTCTGCAAGTTTCATGGTTAAGCTAATGATATAAGCTCTTGTGTGATAAGCTTAGAATAAGGGCTGAATTAAGTTGTTTACCAGATGCACAGGGCTTGGTGTTGCTCATGCTTAATTGGTCATAAGGATTATTTTGCATTTATGATTTTGGATGACTGTTGAAGTTTTTGTTAATATTTAGTTAATTACTGGTGACCTTTTCAGGGCAACTTCACCTCCATCATTTGCGATAGAGGTGTTTGTTCATTGTGAGGGAGAGACGAGGTTTAGAAGACTTTGTCAGCCTTTTCTCTATTCACACTCTTCGTCAAATGTACTAGAAGTAGAGGTATTTATGACATTTTAGATAATTTTCTAATCTGGCTATTATTAAGTGTCTGGTTCCTGTTTACTCCAACAGTTTCAATATTTACTTGTGCTTCCATTTCTGTTGGGTTTGTTCAAAAGTATATCAATGTTATATTTCTCTGTTTGATCTACTAATTGTATTATGCAGTACTTGAATTTTGGGCTTTTTTACAGATAGATGTAAAAAATGTATCTCATGAAAAACAAATTGTGTATGACAAACTTCTAATTCTAAGTTTTTTTTATTATCAAATAATAGTTAAGTAAATATTAGTGTTTGCTTTGAAGATCTTTTGACACGAATTGATCTAATATAATAATTTAACTTTGATGATTAGTATTAGTGAAAAAGAATAATATTGAAATTTTGAGTATGTATGGTTCCTGTTTGCTTATCATATATATTTATATAAGTATAATGTATATTATTATTTTTTCTTTCATTGATTTGCTAAAGATGTATGCCGGATGCTTTGTCCTCTTGATTTGTTACTAAATTGCCCAAGCTTGTGTTTGTATTAGTTTATTTTGGAAAATAATTTCTTTTTTGCTAATTTCCCAATGGAGTTTAATAAAATAATTATTTAAAAAAAAAAAGTGGTTACCAAACAGTCTAAAATTATTTTTCTATTGAAAAGATTTATACTGTTATTGGTGTTTAAGTACTGCTTTCTCTTTCTCAGGCTGTTGTTACTAGTCATCTAGTTGTAAGGGGCAGCTATCGTAGTCTGAGTTTGGTTATATATGGCAACACAGCTGAGGATCTAGGTCAGTTTAACATTGATATTGATGACAATGCATTGACTGATCTTGTTGATTCTACTGAGGGGAAGCTTGAAGACCTGCCACCTGCATTACGCTCTACTAATTTTACAATTGATGATTCACGTTCTTCTCTGAGTGTGTTATCAATTCCAGTTCCTGCAACAGATATTTCTGTTGAAGTCAATCTTTTTCTACAGTTGATGTTAAAGATTTTGGAGTTTTCAGAGATTGGGGATGCTGGACATAAAATTGTAAATACTGTAGTGTCTGCAATCTCTTCTTACATTTCCAGTGACATATGTGAATCAATCAGTGGGAGATATCAGATGCAGAAGATATCTGAGAAGTTGGAAGAGTTGCACAGTGTTGTTAACGAGGCAAGAAAAGAGCTTCTTGAGGTTTATAAGGTTCTTCATAAAAAAAATAGGAGCGAATCTTCTGAGTGTTCATCAGAGAGCAATTATCTTGAAATGGATGCTGAAATATTGGATTCCAAAACATTGGTGGATATGTTCAACCAGTACTTTCATTTTCGAAGGCACTCATCATGTACAGGAGATCACCATCTTTCTCAGGTAATTTGTTGTTTTCTTGTCAAATCTTCTACTAGCATCTTCCTATTAGTGGAGAAAGTAAAAATTCAAGAAATGCATTCCCTCTTTATTGCTTATTTATTTGCTTGTGTTTTTCTGTTATCTTTTCCCCCCTGCTTATGTATCCATATGCTTTACTGCAGAGTGAGCATGCCCTATTAGGATTGAGCATGGCTTATTTGCTATGTTCTGGTAGAGAGAGTGGCTTTCAGTTTGTTAGTAGTGGGGGGATGGAGCAGCTTGCAGTGTTTTTCTCCAAGGATGGGCAAAATTCTACTACTATTATGCTACTGCTTCTAGGTGTTGTAGAGAGGGCTACTAGGTATTCAGTTGGATGTGAAGCCTTTTTAGGTTGGTGGCCTCGGGAAGATGAAAGTATCCCCTCTGGTGTCAGTGAAGGTTACAGCCATTTGTTGAAGTTGATTTTGTCAAAACCTCGCCATGATGTTGCTTCTCTTGCAACCTATTTGCTTCATCGCTTAGGATTTTATGAAATTGCTTCAAGATATGAGGTATCACTTTCAATGATTGTGCTTGAAATAAATGTTTCTTTGCATTTCTGAACTTCATCTTTATCATGTAGTAATTTAATTTTTGCCAGTCTGCAGTTCTTTCTGTGCTGGGAAACATCAGTACTGTTGGTAGGGTCACAGATGTTACAATGAATATGCTCAGCTCTGCTGAAATTCTCCTCAGAAAGCTCCTGGTCAGTTTTAATTTTTATTTTATTTTTCCCACTTCTTAGGCAGTTTTATTTCTTGACTTCTGAGTAGTAATTTGTAATTTTAAGTTTAAATAAGTTTATTTGTTAATGTTTGTTGACAAGTACCAATGCAGAAATTGATAAATTCATGCGGTCCAATTGAAGATCCTTCTCCCATAGCTTGTGCAAGCAGATCACTGATTACTGGTCAAACAGATGGATTGTTGTCATATAAAACAACTTCCAGCTTGATTAGCTCTTCAAGTTGTTGCTTTTCAGATTGTGATATCGATTCACATTTATTGGGACTTTTAAAGGTATACCATTTTGTCAGGACAAGTTTTTTCTGGAAATTTTGCCTGCTCTGGTTTGGGATGCAGTTTGTTAAACTTAAATGTCATGTATCTCTATTAAGTGAAATCTGCATTCTTGTCTGTATACAAGTAAAGGAAGATGGTATTTGAATGTGAGGGCTGGGGACTGATTTCTGTTTTACAAACATTTATTGCACTCATGGTGTTAATTATTTCTCATGTTATCTTGGATGCAGGAGAGGGGTTTTCTTTCATTATCAACTGCATTGTTGTCATCATCTATACTGCGCACGGAGAGGGGCCATGTCATGGAAATCTTCATGGATGTCACGTCATCTGTTGAGGCCGTGATTCTAGCATTTCTTTTTTGTCGTTCAGGTTGGCTACAATTAACACACATTGTATTCATCAATTATTAGAAAGAAGCAAGTGAAATATTGTGTAATTTGATTCACTTTCCCCTACCATTGTAGGCTTGATATTCCTATTGCAGGATCCTGAACTTTCTAGTACATTAATCCATGCTCTTAGGGGTGGTCATCGAGGCAACAAGGAAGATTGTATTCCACTTCGATATGCTTCTGTTTTGATTTCAAAGGGTTTCTTTTGTAGTCCACTGGAGATAGGAATGATAATTGAGATGCATTTAAAAATGGTTAGTTGAGCAACAAAAATATAATGTCCTCACACCCACTGTTTGCTTTGTCTCTCTTTCTGCTGCTTTTTTCCTCCTATGAATTTTAATTGTTTCTGGCCTGTATCTAATTGAGATAATTTTTATGCTTGTCCTAGGTTAATGCCATTGATAGTTTGCTTTCATCGAATCCGCAGTCAGAAGAGTTCTTATGGGTTGTCTGGGAACTCTCTACACTCTCACGGTGCCAGTTGCCTTATTCTTATTAAAATTGAATCTTAAATATTCTGAATGCAATTTAAATTCTGAATTAAACCTGCTGATGATTTGTAGATCTGATTGTGGGCGCCAGGCTTTATTGGCCATGGGAAATTTTCCTGAGGTATGCACATAAATAATTAGCTATAATAATACTGCATCAGGAAACGTTGGTCTTTTTTTCTTTATGTATTTTACCAGGAATTCTCTGACACTTCAATGTTTAAGAGTGTGTTTGAGTAAACAAATTTATTAAGCTCTTATTCAATAAGTTCTTATCACATAAGTTCTCGAGAGTATCTTCCAAATGCCTACTAAAATATGTCGCAATTTCATTTATTTTATGCTTAATGTGGTTTTTTGTCCTTAAAATCAGTGCTAATATGCACTTATGCAGTTACAGAAATTAGCTGTAAATGCTACAGATGGCAGTTTTGGTTATGGATCTATATAATTCAATTAATTGGAGTTTTTATTTGTGATATTAGACATTTTAGTATGTGATATATTGCTTATTTTCAGGCACTTATTTAGTATGATTCTTTCCTTTTCTGTAGGCTGTTTCCATCTTAATTGAAGCATTAAGTTCCATCAAGGAATCTGAATCTGTTGGGAAAAACAGCGGTAGTCTAGTCACTCTATTCTCTTTCTTATACACAGTCATGGTATTGACATGATTTCTTCTTTAGTGGTCTAAACTGCTTGTTTTAACTTCTACTGTATTCAGGATCTTCGGCTGTAAATCTGACAATATTTCACTCAGCTGCTGAGATCATTGAAGCTATTGTTACAGATTCTACATCATCATCTTTGGGTTCGTGGATTCGACATGCTTTGGAACTTCATAGGGCTTTGCATGTCTCATCTCCAGGGTCCAACAGAAAAGATGCTCCCTCACGGTTGTTGGAATGGATAGATGCTGGCGTAGTATACCACAAACATGGGGGTATTGGTCTCCTGCGTTATGCTGCTGTATTGGCTTCTGGGGGAGATGCCCAGTTAACTTCAACTAGCGTCCTAGTTTCAGATCTGACTGATGTTGAAAATGTTGTTGGAGAATCTTCCAGTGGCTCTGACATTAATGTTATGGAGAATCTTGGAAAGTTTATATCTGAAAAGTCTTTTGATGGTGTCGCTCTTCGTGATTCTTCTTTGGCACAGTTGACAACTGCGTTAAGGATTTTGTCTTTTATTTCTGAGAACTCAGTATGTTATAATCTATTTTGAATTATTCTATTTATAATTACATGCTTCCGTTTCTTAGGACAGTTTTAATCAATGCAGACTGTTGCTGCAACTCTATACGATGAAGGTGCTGTAATAGTTATTTTTGCCATTTTAGTCAACTGCAGATCCATGCTTGAGAGGTCCTCAAACAATTATGGTAAGTTAATTACAAATTTACATTAAATTGTCTATATATGATTATCTTGTCAAATTATCGTAACTTCCCTTCATAAAATTTGATATGCATTACATACCAGATTAATGAGTTAATGTTATGCATATTTTTCAATAAAATAGCTGTTTGACAGACATTTTATATTATCTTAAATTTTTCATAATCATAAATTTAAATGTTAATTCTGTTTACTAATGGTATTTGATATTTTGGTTACATAATTAGATAATTCCCACTATATATTATTCTCCACTAAACTGGGACTTGGATGGAGAAAAGAGTAACTGAAATGGCTGTTTTATGTTCTTAAGCACATCATATGTTAACAACCAAGCACCCAAGCACTTGGGGAACCCTCCCTTTAAAGCTAGTTGTCAAGGGGGGACAACCAAACACTTAAATACTCCATCGAGCATCCCATACTTCTTGATGTAACTTAGCCCATAATACCCAAGTCACTTTTACCAGTCAAACAAAAGGACAGTGTATTCAACCATTCATGAATCGTTCCATGGAAATCATTTATGATTTGTGTAGAATAGCATTGCTGTATGAACTTTGATGAGTATAAAACTTCATCATGTTAGACTACAGATTACTAACAATTTACCATGAGGCATGAGTCAACTGCTTTATACTAAATCTGACTCCTTACTCTTGAGGACGAAGATTTCTCTCTCAATTTACTCTTCAATCTGCATGTGGCTTCTTTTACATTAAACATTTATTTTTTTATATTTGCATTTTCACAAATATTATTGCTTAAATTGTCAATCCCTAATGATCTGATTGACAATGCCAAAACTTTCCATATCTTTAAATTTGAAATTCATAAATTTGAATTTCAACACATTATTTCAAATTAATAGTTTATTCACACAATTTATTTTCATAATTCACTCAATTTAAAAAATTCTATTGTTTATTCCTATATAATAAATTGTAAAATTTTATCTCTTTAATTTATTCCTATATAATAAAATAAAGTCCTTTATCTTGACAACGGGGATATCTCCTATAATAAGTTTTGTCACTGTTTAACAATGGTGACATTTTTTCTTTAATCTATTTTTCTTTAAATTTATATTTGCATTTATAAAATTTTTCTAAATTTAAAATATTGCAATGCACTGGAAACTTGCTAGTTGATTCATGTAATAAGCCATTTTTGTGTCAAGCAACTTTTGGTCTTAAAGTTGGGCTCAATTTTTGCTCGAGATGATATTATTTGTAAGCAATGTGACCTTCCTAGAGATCAGTTTGGCTTGGCTTTAGTTGACTTGATATCAGAGTATATCATTGTATGAGCACACTGATGACATTACTGTTATAACTGAGACTGACAGCTGCATGGTATATATATTAGAATCTACACTTAGAACAATGTGTCAATTCATTCTGTATGTGATACACAAGATAATACTGAGAATTCTGTTTTGTTCTCTCAAATTTTCTTTTGTTCCTTTCTCTTTCTCATTTTTGCTCTCAAGCTTCTGATTGATTAAACCCTAACAAGTAATTGTATTCTATGCATGTTATGCTTCCTTTAGACAATCAGCAAACCTTCTGTGATATTTCAGAAAACTAGGAACTAGCTGAGAAATCACAGAAACTGAAATAAGTAAAAAGTGGAAATGGAAAATTGGAAATTGCAGCAACTACACTAGTTATTCTGGGGCCTAGGTTCCTCTCAATCCCATTCTCCTGAATTCTTCCCTACCCTTTTCCCCTCTTATTCTCACATTTAATCCCCTTCTGCTCATAGAATGCCACTATCAGTTCCTCTCCCTTGCTGCCACGTATAGGCATGTTCCCTTCTACCTCACCATTTGCTCAAGTTGGTCTTTAATCTTTTGCATTTCCCTCTTATTACCCTTACACAGATACTAGTAATAGGAGTGTATCTATCAATGTTATTATTCTCAAATAGATCATAGGCATTCAGCAAATCACTGGCTGTGGCTCAATTGGAAAACTGAGTACTATGTGGGCGGACTTTATGTGCAGAACTACAGGGGATAGAACCCACTGGAAATAGCTTGAGGCCAGGGCCAAACCAATTGTCCAGTAAATGTTGGTTTACTGGTTGTCTACAAGCAGCAATATCTTTGCTAATTCTGATTAGGATTTTGGATTCATTTGGTATGGTATTTTTGCAGATCCTTCTTAATTTCAATCATGCTGCCCAATCAGTGAAATATTCCTCCTTGATAAAATAATTCGTAAATCTGGGGCTCCTTCTAAGATCTAATCCATTGAATGGACAGCTGAAGTTAATAGGATAAACACTTGTACCCAAAAATAGGATTAACACAATTGACTTGCACAAATTCATAGACTCGAGTGCATAACATATCTCTGTCCTAAAACATGTTATTGACAAGTATAGTTTTGATTTTGAATTACTTATTACTGCCCTGCAAAATGGTTACTATCCTTTGAAGTATAATCCTTTTGGTATCCCCAGTGAACAATGGTTGTGTTTGATAGACTCATTAATCCAGCTAACAGACAGGCCCAAAGAAACAATAGGCCCAAACGTGAAAGAGACCTGCCTGGTTGGCTTCAGGGATTTCAAAAACATACTTTTGAATATTGCCTTTTATTTCCAGCCTGTAATTAAGGCAGAGAAAAATTATTCAGTAAATTACTGTAGCTTAGTCATAGAGTAGCCATATATTCTATAGCCATAAGTGGTAGGTCACCACCTATCAGTGTCCTGTGGTGGAGCAATTCCCATTGATTGTTCTGAAGGTTTTGGCACGTGGCTAAGTTCTCTCAGTGTGTGGTGTAATTGATGTGAACACCTGATTGAAGAAAAACATAAATCAAGGGTGTTTATTTACATCTAGCTGTTTTGAATACACTTTGTGTTTTTAGAGGTTAGATTGCAGTTTTAGCTTCTGGTGCTTTTCCCTTGATTTTTCAAGAGGTCTTAGCCATTGTTGACATGCAGGGAGATTCAGAATGCTTGCTGCATTTTTAGTATCCCATTTTGTTTGTGTTTTAGATTTTTTACCCTGATTTTACTTGTACTTTCCTTATGTAACTTGTAATGCATTTTTGTTTTCTGTTAAGGAAATTTCATATTATCTATTTCATCTAAAACTTAACAAATGTAATTTTCCATATCTTTGAACAGATTACCTTGTAGATGAGGGTACAGAATGCAATGCTACTTCTGATTTATTACTGGAACGTAATCGTGAGCTGAGCATAATTGATCTTTTGGTTCCTTCTCTGGTGCTACTAATTACACTACTGCAGAAAGTACAGGTATGTCCTTAAAAAATTATTGGTTTTTTATGTTGTAGTTATTAGGTTGGAAATTTGGAGCAATTTAATTTGAAATGCGATCACACATCTTACTAACCAAAAAATCTTTCATAGAAAGTTTTAACAGTTTACAGGGTTGTAATTTGATTATTACATTTTAATTGGTGATTATATCTCAAACCTAAAAAAAGTGTAAACTTGTAGTTTCTTTTTGGTTTTCTTAACCAATAGGTTAAATTTGAGCCAAAAAAGGTCACTCTTGTGTCTGATGGCTACTAAGGCCAACATGATGAAGCATGATACGGTGTCAATGTTGGTGCAAAGGAGCTCTGCCTTCCCCATTATGCCGCTATATCACTGCTATTTTGTGTGATAGATAACTATGAAACTAGTTAATACCTAACAAAAAGAGTGTCCATTGGTTCAGTTATTTTGCTTTTTGATCAAGTCTTCAATTGAAGTTTCTGTGAAATTTAGATTAAGATCCCTATTAGAAAAAGAACTAGGCATAACATAACTTTAAAATCTAGCTCAAGGGAGGAGAATCGCTCAAGCCTTATTTGGAGAATTTTGGCCTTATTCCTAGCTAATGTGGGCATCTTAACTTTACCCTCATGCCTAGGACTGAACATCTGTGTGGCTGAATGTTAAGATTGGATAGACTTTGATATCATATTAAAAAGGACCAGGCATAACTCAATTTTAGACATATGTATGTGGTTGGTTCTTGAACTTGTCAGAGAGGAGAGAACCCTGGTGAGTCTTTCGTGTGGAAACCATGTCACAGGTGCTAGGCAAGTTGAAAATGGCAGAAGAAGATTGTGTGAATTTCTCTTTGGGTAATCACATGGATGAAGGAGGAGCAAGAACATGATGGGTTGAAGAATGATGGAGGAATTAGGAGACTCCCCTGCTCTATAGAGGTGATGCTTATGGTTGGGTGAATGAGTCAAATAGGTTGAATGATATTTTGAGCTTAAAGGAGTGGCAGATTGGAAAAGGGTACAAAATTGAGAGGCTATTGTGGGTAAACAGTTGAGTGCTCTTATGGTTCCAGTTGAGATCCCACGTTGACTATATATCTACCATTTGTGAGGTTGGGTTGTGCCCTAAGCTGAAATTCTAACAGTTCCAATGGTGGGAGCTTTGTTCACATAATCCAGCTTGGATTGATTTTCGAGATGCTGTGATTGGAGGTTCCAGAACCTGTATGGCACAATCTTGGGTTTGAAGCAAATCACCTTGATAGAAGATTATGTGGAGCAATTTGAGCTCTGTGGGACTGTTGTGTGCATGGAACCCTAAGATGCATGAGGTCTTCAATGGGTTCAAGGAAGAGGTGATGGCAGAATTGAACTTACACCTAGATTAATCTTTGCCAGAGATATCGGATTATGCCCAAGGAACTAGATGAATTTAGATATGCTCTTTTCTCCTCATATTGAAGATTTCCTTTTACCCATTGTTGCTGTTGGACTTTTATTTCTAGCCTGCAAATTTTTTGAACTTCAGATTGTAGTAATTAGTAAATCTTTCCCATTTGTTATCAATGCTTAATAATTAGCAGGGGATGCATTGTTCCATAATCTTTTATCTTTTTATAAATAGAATTCACATTTTAACAGCCTTATGGTTTGTAACTAATGAACACATGATGATACTTGAGGATTGTTCCTTAGGACTTCAATGTTATATTGTTTGTGTTATCTTTACTCTAGGTTTTCTGGTATTCCTTTTATTTTTGTTTGGATGTGATGAATTTGGTTGGAGGGCATTATATCTAACTTATCTATCTATCTATCTATTTATTATTATTATAATAATAATAATATTGATAATATTATTATAATAATTTTTTCTCTTTTACCTTTCTCTGACTTTAACAATTTTTTGGCATAAAAAACTTGAAAAACAATCTGAGATTTATCTATTGGAGTTATAGTGCATTGTGCAACACAAGTTGATAAACAGTTTTTTTTTGATAGAGATTGTTTTGGTTGCATTTTAGGAAGCAAAGGAGCAACATCGAAATACAAAATTAATGAATGCTCTTTTACGATTACACAGGGAAATAAGGTATCTGTTAGTTCCTTTCTCTTTGCATTTGGTTACAGAATCTTAGTTCTGTATGCTGATCAAATCCTGGTGATTGCAGCCCCAAGTTAGCTGCATGTGCAGCTGACTTATCTTCTCCATATCCTGATTATGCTATTGGTTATGGAGCTGTCAGTCATCTTATTGCATCTGCACTTGCTTTCTGGCCAGTACATGGTTGGAGTCCAGGACTTTTTCACACCCTTCTTGCCAGTGTTCAGAGTACTTCATTGTTGACTCTAGGTCCAAAAGAAACATGCAGTTTGCTCTATCTTTTGGTATGGCTATTCCATTTGAAGTTTTACTATGCAAAGTTGTGTTTTAAATACTATATATTACTTGGTGGTTGGTGCTCATCTATTCTTCAAAATTATGTTTTTATATTTTAGGCTGTGTACAATAAGATTATTGGACTGTTTCTTTGATTAACTCCTCTGGTCTTATTTGTTTTCTATTGCAAGAGCGATTTATTTCCTGAGGAAGATATATGGCTTTGGACTAGTGGAATGCCCTTGTTAACTGCAGGAAGAATGCTGGCTGTTGGAACCATTTTAGGGCCTCAAAAGGAAAGGCATGTCAATTGGTATTTGGAATCTGGACACCTAGAGAAGCTGGTTGGCCAGCTGGCACCACATCTTGAGAAAATTGCTGAGATTATACAACATTATGCAATTTCTGTATGTATTTTGTGCCTAAATAATGAACTTAAAATTTTCTAGCATGTAGTTGGCATTGTTGATGGAGCTTGCATAGATATTATTTTCATGTTATTCTATTTATTTGGTGGCAGGCATTAGTGGTCATTCAAGATCTGCTGCGTGTTTTTGTAATTCGAATTGCTTGCCAAAATGCTAATTATGCATCCATGCTTATAAAACCGGTATTGTCCTCAGTTATTCATCATGTTTCAGAGTCATGTCCATCCGATACAGATGCATACAAGGTATGATTCCTCTTTGCCCCTTAAATTTGGAGCTTGTAGTTATTCTTTCTAGTTTGACATTTTGATTAGTTTTTCTTCGTTGTTTTCAGGTTTTGAGGCTTCTTGATTTTCTTGTCAGCCTCTTAGAGCACCCACTTGGAAAGGTGACATACATTTATTTTATCTGCTTTTACCTTTGTTCTTGTCTTTTATTTTCATTATGATTATTGTGATGAATCTAGTTTTTTTAACTATTGTCGATTATAGTAGTTTACACAATATAAAGTGGTCAACTTTCTCTGTCAGGTCCTATTGTTGAGGGAGGGCACTCTTCAGATGCTAACAAAAGTACTGGATAGATGTTTTGTTATTGATGTTGATGGAAAGCAGATTCCTGATAGAAGTTCCACAAAATGTAGTTTTAATTTTTTTAGTTGGTGTCTCCCAATATTCAAGTTTATCATGCTTCTTTGTCATTCTGAAACTTCTCGACATTATGCCCGAAGAAATGACTTGTGAGCAGTTTACATTTGTAAAAATTATGTTTTATTCAAGTTTGGCAGCTAAGTGACAAATTTTGGTGTTTTTGCAGTAAAAATTTTGAAAAATTGAGTGATGAAGATTGTGCCCTGATTTTACGATATATTTTGAAGAGTTGTCAGGTGACTCTCTGATACTGTCTGTATATACTTGTAGATCTATTTAGATTGTGTTGATAATGAGTTGCCCTTTCTTCTGCATGTAAATCAGGCACTTGTCCTTGGGCAAAGGGGTGCCAAAATCCATTGTCTTAAAAGTCCCTGTATAGTTTTAAATTTTAGTGTGCTTCTTTTTGTTGCTTTCTTAATGTTAACTAAGAATTTTGTTGTTTGAAGGTCCTGCCTGTTGGAAAAGAGTTGCTGGCTTGTCTTACAGCTTTCAAAGAATTAGCTTCTTGTGGTGAAGGTCAAATGGCATTTGCAGCTACTCATTTTGGTATCCACTCTCATGCTCATGAACTTGAGCCAAGGAAAGATGATAGGAATGTAAATTATAACGTCTCTAGTGTAGCAGAATGGAGAAAATGCCCCCCTTTACTTAGCTCTTGGGTGAAGTTGTTGGAATCGATTGATACAGAGGGTTTGTCAACTTACACAGTTGAGGCTGCCTATGCATTATCTGTGGGGTCCCTACAGTTTTGCATGAATGGAGACAGGTAAGTTTTCGTATTTTGTTTCTGGATTGCTGCTTCTGGTTAACTTCTATGCATGTGCTTATGATAACATGATTTGAAAGAATTTATTCCAACTTGTGTGTACTCAGATCCCAATGTAATTTTAGAATGGAGAAGTTGAAGTTATTAAAACATTTCCCTTCTCTTGTTTTCTACTTCCTTGAGTGTGCCGGTGATGATTTACAGAAGACAATTGTTGTTGTTTGGTTGAATTCAATAGTAACTAAAACCTGATAAATCCATATTCTATCATTTCTTGTATGTCTACTTCCATCTTAACATTCTCATTTTTGCTACTCCCATTTTTTTTTTATGTTGTCCCTTTCAAGCCCAACATTCACTACCATATAGAATAGTTGGATGTATAATTTTGCAATAAAACTTGCCTTTGAGTTTGTGGCCATTGTTGTGAAATCCTTTCAAAGGCCTATTTTGTGCTCAATCCTAATGTTAGCAGAGGCATGTTCAGTGATACGTTGGGTTTTCATTTGATTTGTTTCAGAGAAAATGATTGAAAAAGGGTTTGGTCAAAAATCCATTCTGTCTAGCATACTTTTTAGTGTCTTATCTTTGTTTTGACCAAAATCCATCAAATCAGACCCACATCCACTGCTCACCACCGTCTAGCCAAGCCCCCAGGGTTCACCTGCCCTACTGCATTTTTTTGTCAAGTCCTCTCTGTTCTTTTAGTTTTCTTGTCCTTTGTGCCACAAGTTTTTGTTCTTGTTTGTTGTCTGTTTTAAGTAGTTATTAGTTTGTTTTTTATTTTGAATATTTTAATATTTGAGTATTTATGTATGTGTAATAAATTATTTAATGCATATCTAAACTCAGTGTTGTTGTCATATCTAAACGTTTTCGGGGATTGGCACTATGTACCATTATCTGGGATAGATAACTATGTATAGATCCTAAAGAATAGTGAGAGAGTGCTTCAATTTTACAGTATTTGGTCAGAGTCACTGCTTTTAAAAAACAAAACAAATTACTGTTATAGGTTCTCAATGTAACTACAAGCCAATTTCAGAACTCTGAGAACCCAGAATATATTTGTTACAAGACAAAACCTTGTTTAGAGTATGCAGCATCACATTCTTTGGTTTCCCATTCTAAGTGAAAAATATTTTTGTAGGTGTATTTTCATAAAATGAACTTGAGGGGAAACAACAATTTGAAATTTCAACCTATATTATCTATATATGTGAGGACGTGGCAACAAAAGATTAAATATTACTATAACTAGATTTCTGAAATTTTAATTTTATCTCAATATCCCTAGGTTCTTAGCATTGAAATGAAGGCAGTGATGTATGTGAAAATTTCTATGTATATTTTCTTTCTGTTCTTTTAGATCATATAGCAGGACAATTTACAGTTTCTTTCTTGGTAGTTTGAATTCCGACAGAGTTGTTGCATTGAAGTACCTCTTTGGGATTTCTGATGATATGACAAGATCAGTTGGCTTTCCTGAGGAAAATATAAATTACATACTAGAATTTAGTGCTCTGTTAAGTTCCAAAGCTTCTATGGATGACTGTTTGGATACCTCTTACTCACAAATCCCATTATATCAGGTATAAATCCATTTGAACACAGCTTCTTTCATAGTTTTTACCTGTATTACTTTGTAACTTCTGCTGCTCATTTGTGGTGTAAGGTTTCTGAATCAGTTAAGTCATTGTCATTAGTATTGCAAAGGCCTGTTGGTTCCATGAAGTTAGAGGATGTTGTTTTACCTCAAAATGAAGTTCTAGTTTTTTCAAAGACACATCAGTTGCTTGAAAACAGTGTTGAAAAGATTGATGATCATCTTTATGTTGGAGGCCTTGGGGACAAATTTCTTTGGGAATGTCCAGAAACATTGCCAGATAGATTAACACAGACAAATGTTGCTGCCAAGAGGAAGCCTCCATCAATGGATGGTCCAGTAAGGCGAGCTAGAGGGGATAGTTTTCAGGCTGATATCTCTTCTCAAAATACTTTTTCACGGGGTGTTGCACAGTCTGCTGTTTCTTCTGGTCCTACACGTAGGGATGCATTCCGACAGCGCAAGCCAAATACCAGCAGACCACCATCTATGCACGTGGATGATTATGTTGCAAGAGAGAGAAATGTTGAAGGGGTTACTAATGTAATATCGGTGCCACGAGCAGGGTCTACTGGCGGGAGACCTCCATCCATTCATGTAGATGAATTTATGGCAAGACAAAGGGAACGGCAGAACCCTTCAACAACAGTAGTGGGAGAGGCTGTTGGACACCTAAAAAATGCTTCTCCTATGAAACCTGCAGATACGGAGAAGTTAAACAAATCTAAGCAATTGAAAACAGATCTTGATGATGATCTTCTAGGAATTGATATAGTTTTTGATGGAGAGGAGTCTGACTCTGATGATAAGTTGCCATTCCCTCAGCTGGATGATAACTTACAGCAGCCTGCCCCAGTTATTGTTGAGCAAAGTTCTCCTCACTCAATTGTTGAAGAAACAGAAAGTGACGTTGTTGATAGTAGTCAATTTTCTCAGATGGGTACTCCATTAGGATCTAACATTGATGAAAATGCCCAAAGTGAATTTTCTTCAAAGATGTCTGGTTCACGCCCTGATAAGTCATTAACTCGTGAATCAAGTGTTTCTTCAGACAGGAAATATGTTGAGCAGGTTGATGACTTGAAAAATGTTCAAGCTAAGCCTCCTGGCAGATATGATTCTGTAGTATCAAATACATCATTTTCAATGTCTCTTTACAATAATCCATCCACATCTATGCAATTACCAGCTGATTCAAGATTGGTTTCCCAAAATTACTTGTTGAAGAACAGTCCTCAACATGGTGGTATTGCTACTAGTTCTCAAGGACTGTATGACCAAAGGTTTTTGCCCAACCAACCTCCTTTACCACCCATGCCACCTCCACCTACAGTCTTGCCTGTAATATCTCATGCTACAGATTCAGTTCCAAGTCAGTCATCTCCATTTGTTAATTCTCCAGCAGGCACACAGCGTCCATTGGCATTCCAAGTAAGGAACTTTTCTTCCTTGTTCTTTTTAGTTATTCCCTCCTTTTCTGGTTACTACTACAGTCATACGAATCTTTATATCGTGCATTCTTTTTTCTCCTGGATAAGCACCTATTACTTTTATAATTCTTCCTTGCACTTGCAGGTTCAGTCAGACTATTCATCTCCATTCAACAATGGTTCAACTGCAGCAGCATTGGCATCTTCTGTTCCGGTGCCAGATTCAAAATACTCCAGGACTTCTGTGTCTTCCCCTGGTGGATCGAATAGAGTTGCTCCTCCGCTTCCTCCTACACCACCTCCTTTTGCATCTAGTCAATATAATTTACCATCTGTGAAAACTTCTTCCTCCCAGCCTTCTATATACAATCAGACAAGTATTGGGGTCACCGAACATCCTCAGGCCTCCATCGCATCTTCAGGAGCCAGATTGTCATCCTACGCAAACCCCCCGATGCTGTCTGTGGGGTTTAGTAGGCCAGCTTCGATGCCATTGACTATGTTTGGTAACACCCCAAATCAGCAACAGACTGAGAACCAACCAAGCATCTTACAAAGTGTCTCTGTTCCTCCAGCTTCCTTTCAGTCGATGCATTCAGTTACTCAGTTGCAGCCACTACAGCCACCCCAGCTTCCACGCCCACAACCACCCCAGCTCCTTAGGCCACCTGTTCAAGCTTTACAGCAGTTGGAGCAAGGGATGGCTGTACAAAGCAATGTTCAAGTGCATCAATTACAGATGCTGCAGCAGTCTCAGGTTCCTTCAATGCAGACGTATTACCAATCCCAGCAGCCGCCACAGCAGCAAGTTGAATATACTCAACAGCCAGGGGATGCCCAATCACAGCAGCAACCAGATGCAGGAATGTCATTACATGAGTATTTCAAGTCTCCAGAGGCAATTCAGGTATGTTCCAATTGTAATGCATGCATTTTTGTTTTTTAGCCAGACGGACAATTTGTTTAGCACTGTTTTTAATTATTATCATTCTACTCTTCTGACATGGCAGTCTTTATTGAGAGATCGGGACAAACTTTGTCAGCTTTTGGAGCAGCATCCGAAATTAATGCAGATGCTTCAGGTTGTTCTTGGGATTTATTTCACAGATCTTACGGTTTTATTTTATACATATTGAATAGTGTGTCCAAATTATCTTCCATACATTTCTTGTTAGTGTAGTTAGTTGTGCGTGTTTGATAGGTTAAGGATTGGGAATGGTATGGTAAACTGAGGAACTGGTATGAAGATTTTCTTGTCTGTTGGTGATGTATAACTGTACTGTTCTCATTTCACAGCATTTGTAGTATTTAATGATAAAATGATTTGGCTTATCTTCAATCTACATAAATTCCTTTTACAAAAAATGTGCCGGTTTAATTGTTTATTATTTTCTTGGTCTGAAACTTGGATTAAATTTGTTTCTTGCTTTCATGCAGGAAAGATTGGGCCAACTGTAGGCGCATGATGACCAAGTAGAACCGTAGAAGCATGACTTGCCTTATTCATGCCTGTAAATGTCCCATTCATTATCCACAGATGAGTTGCTCTGATGCTTATGCCTCAGGCATTGAAATTTTGTTAAATATGTACTTTTTTGGTCGTGTTTTTAATTTATTTCAATGAGCACAATATTAATGCCCAATATAATTGTTTATAACTGATACAATCATCATGCCGAATGTTGTATTAAATGTTGTACAGGTATAACTCGACGGGACTAGCTTTTATCATTCAGTGAGTAATGACTAAGATGTAATTTTTTAAAGGCAAAAGAGAATTAATTAGTATCACCTGTGACATGCTCTTAGAGCTGCCACAATCAGAAATACATTACAGTACAATTGACTAACAATATTGCCAATGATAAAAGCTCCCACCTACACTAGAAAATTGATAAAACCTATCTACCAACAAGTATTGTACCCTCCGTGCGAAAACGTAATATACCTTGCACCCAATTAATGAGGAATAAAAAAGGCTTGCAAACATTTTACTTTTCTTTTCATACTTGCTGTCTACTCGGATCTTCCAAATGACTGCTGTAATTCACTGAACCACGATTCAGCACCCATAAAATTGTGATTTTCTGAATATACAGTAACTAATATTTATGCTAATTCAACTGCCTGCCGATGCAAACTGGTTCGATTCACTATTGCATGTCTCACCGCATCCGCATGTCCACCTACTCTGTTCATGTACATAAGTTGCTGTAGTTTGTTGTTTCATTAGCATTGTATTCAAAGATAGAATAATAGAAGATTGTGGCCTCCCATAATGTCTTCTCCCTTTATATGAGCGCAACATGTAGCCATTTGAATTTCACCAGAACTTATAACCTCTGCTGTACCACACCTCCCCTTCATTTTGAAGAAAAGAATCATCAATTTTTTTATTTCATCGTTGAATTAGTCATGTTTGAAATTTTAATCCAATTTGATCCAATCAAATTTAAAGTAGTTTAGACTGTATTGGTTTTACTTTTACTTTTATTTTTATTTTATTGAGAAGATAATAAATAAATGATAAGATATATGATAAATAATAATTTAAAATTATTTTCTTTTGACAATTAATAAAGACATTATTAAGAAGTTAATGATTCTTTTTATAAGGTACTTAAAAGTTTTTACAAGGTATAATTTTGAAGAGATTGATAGTCTTTAATATAAGATATTTTATAGTTTTTATAAAATTATTTTGTGTTTCTATTAAATATTATTAGTATTTGTGTCTTTTGTTATTGAATTAAATTTTTTTGGTAATGATATATTATAATTTAATAATAATTAATAAGGATAAAATGTTTTTACCTCATTCATAACAAACTAATAATTGGTTAAAAGGTAAAATTAGTACATTAGTAGTTTTTTTTTTAATTAATAAAATTAATTAATTAATTTATTTTTATTGATGTGTATTTTTTATATAAGAAATATCTTAATCAAGGATTAGAGGAGGTATATAATTAATTTATAAGTCATTATATAACTAATAATAATATAAATTTGTAAGTATATATTATATATAAAAAATAACTAATATTAATTATATATATACATCTTAATTCAAATAGTTAGTAAAAAAAATATCTTTAATTTGATATCAAGATTGGAATAAATCATAATCAGGTTATGAATTTGGTAGAGGTTGATCCGGTGCAAAATTCTAAAAGTCTTTATTACTTATCATCTAGTAGAAAATTTGGTTGAAAACAACAAATTCAATTTTGTTCACGGTTCCTAATTGAACAAATATTAGAAATAAAGTGTAAGAATATCTTTTTCAGAACTCTATTATCTTATTTTATTAAATTAATTGATTAAGGATACCTTTGGGATTATGGTTGATGCCATTATTGTTGTGATTATAATTATTATTATTATTGTTGTTATGTTTAAACCTTTCGTAACTTTTTAAAACTGAAGAGTTCTTATTTATTTATATTCTTAATGTTGCAAAGTTGGTTGTATTATGTACTTAACTTGTATATTCCATTATATAAGTAGATTTTGTCTATATAAGATCGTTTAAAAGATAAAAGTGACTTAATAAAAAAGAATACTTGGATACCTAATCAAATAATTAAGTTGTGTAGCTAAAAGTGACGAAAAACAATACTTGTGTTGGGTGAGCTAGAAGTGGCTTAGAGAATACTTGTATTTTAAGTAAAAAATGACATATTTAATACTTGTTGTAACCAAATTTTGGCTAGGGAAACCCTTCTAAGATTGAGGAAGAACTAGATGTAACTTAAGAGTTAAAGCGAATCAATATAAAAACAAATATTCTTTTTGTTTCTCTTTCATCACCTTTTAGAAGTATAAAAACTTGTGAAATTCTTTAATCTCTTATACACATCCTTTTGGAAAGATTGTGAATTTTTTTTTTTAAATTACATATTGTTCAACATTTTAGTGTGTTTTCTGACCTTTCAAAATTTTCATGTAACTAGTGTTGATCCATGGTTAAAGTATCCTTATAATGTTAGGTAAGCCTAATGTGTCACCAATAGTCTCATCTCAATTAAGATTCTTAGTGTCGAATCTAGTAGACTAGTTGATTGCTTGCACTCTCGAGCCATTTTCACAAGTGTTTTTACTAGTATCACATGCACCTAAAATTTGCATCATAATGCATGTGTTTATAAGAAAGTAAATGATTGTGTGACTATGGTATGAGTGATTTTTCAGGTGTAATGATGTATGTATATGTTGAGATGTATCTTACTCTTTTTCTTGGTTGCAATATTAGTGTTTACACAAATCACTACTTATAGATGAGTTGCAGAGCTCTTTATAATGTGACATTAGGGCTTTAGTTTAGTATTCACCATGTTGGATTTTGTTTCATGTTTACTTTACATTAGTTTTTATATATATATTTATATGACTTTTGGAGTGTCAATTATATTTAAACCATTTATGTTTACGTTTGAATTTGATATAAGATGAATATTTGATGTATTTTTATCACGAGAAAAGTTTTAAGAAAATAATCTTATTTATCCTTTTAATTTAATTTTGCATTGTTAATCATGAATATATATCTCTTTGATAGAAAGGTGTCACGTTTTGCATAGGTAGATTGGGTGAGAATTGCAAAGTTACAACATCAATTGTATTAATTCAAGCAAGGGATGCTACTAGTAACTAATTATTTTACACAATTGAAAGTAATGTGTGAAGAATTAGGGACTGACCAATCTTATCCTACACTTAGGTGTGTTTGTGAAGCATTAAGAAATGCTAAACGATTTCAAAGAGGAGATTATGTTATGAAATTTCTAATAGGGCTAAATGATAGTTTTGCAATGGTAAGATAAAAAATATTGATGATGAATTCATTTCCCTCTTTAAATTGTATTTTCTCTATGATTTGTCATTATAAAAGCATAATGGTTTAGAGCCTAACAATGAATAAGATTTTGTGATGGTCAGTTTGGTTGAAGGAAAAAAGTTTAATGAAAAAGGCAAAGACTCTTACAACAACAAGGTGTGCAAATTTTGTGGTAGACAAAGCCATATAGTAGACACATGTTATAAAAAGCATGAATTTCCATTGAATCTCAAACCAAAATAAGGCTGACTTTACATATACAAACTGTGTTACTAGCGATGACATGGAATGTCAAAGTGATGATGTGAATTCTATAAAAGACTAAGTATAACAATTGAGTACTCCTGCATTTACTCATGAAAAGTATAAGGCCTTGATTTCACTATTATAAAGTCTAATAGAGATAATCAATGAGGATTTATAGTGAATTAAGTCGCTACTTTATTGGGCATCACAATCTATGAGATGTAAATCACTTCACTCCACATGTTTAATTGTAGATTGTGATATTTGAATTATGAATTTCGAGGCTATGAATCATATTTATGTCTCATTGAAATGGTTTATTAGTTATGAGAAAATACATCACTTAAGTGTTAGGCTACCAAATGGTAATGAGTCATCAATACTTAGAGATGTTCTTTATGTAGCTAAATTTTCTTTTAGTTGGAGGCCAAGCACTCTTGTGTGAGAGTTTGACTCTAGGGGTTCTTGAGTGAGCCCATTATCCTTGATCCTATCAAGAGACCAACACTCTTGTGACAATCATTTCTTCTTAGCTTATCAATCTTTGATTGTGGTGCCGTCTTTCCCTTTTTTGTTCCCGAATTCATGTTTTATTTTCTACATAATTTTTCACTTTTCTCACGTTCATATCTCACCTTTTACTTATCCTTTTTTAGTGATTCTTGATCCTAAATAGTATTTTGGAACAAGATCTTATACCTTGTTTTTGAATCATTGAATTTTTAGTTTTGTAGCCCGAAATACATGAGTGTTTTCATTGAAGACAAGTTTTAGGATTTTCTAGTTTATGCTTAATTTTCTAATCTATTTTAGGTGTGATAATTTAACTAAAGATCGTGACTTAGGCAATAAGGGTTGAGGTTGTCATCAAGTGGTATCTAGAGCTTTGGTTGGGGTTGGATTAAAGTTTATTGCAAATCAATTGGTACCTTTGAGTTCTCATTGATTTCTTGTCCTTTATTGATTCTTGTTGCTATACTTATTTCCTTGTTAAACCAATAGTTCATTACATTGATTATATTATGTAGATGATATTGTGTTGCTTAGTAACTCATTAAATAAGATAAATACAATGAAAGAAACTCTCAATTCTTACTTTGGTATAAAGGATTTGGGAGTTTTGAAATACATTGTTGGTCTAAAAGTAGTTCATGGTTCAAAGGGGATTTCCTTATGTTAAATACAATATTGTCTTGATCTTTTGTTGGATTCTAGGATGCTTGGGAGTAAACTAGTAAACACTTCTTTCAAACTAGCTATACATTTGCACCAAGATGACAACCCTTTGTATGTAGATGCACTTGATTACAAAAGATTGGTTGGACAACTCCTATACTTAACTACAAAACATCCTAACATTTACTTTGCTACTAAACAATTAAGCCAATTAATGACTCAACTTACTAAGGCACACTTTAAGGCGACTCAACAAGTCTTAAGGTACCTTAAAGGAACTCTCAATAGAAGTTTTTTCTTCTCTCATACAACATCTTTACAATTACAAGATTTTGCTAATGCTAATTGAGGAGGTATACCTTACTCTATTAGTGGCTATTGCTTCTTTCTATGCAATGGCCTCATTTGTTGGAAATCAAAGAAATAAATACTATCGCTAAATCTTCCGTAGAGGCTGAGTATAAAGCTTTAATTGTAGCAAGTTGTGAATTACAATGGCTCACCTTCGTATTTCGTGATCTTACCATTACTTGTGTTTAATCACTAGTTAGTTGTTGTGATACTATGAGTACTCTACAAACTACTACCAATCTAGTATTCCATGAATGAACAAAACAATAAGATATTGATTTTCATGTGGTTAAAGAATGTTGTTCTTTTGGTTTAATGAAGCTCCTTCAAATAACTTACTTCCTCATATCAAACTACAAACATTTTCACCAAGGTATTACTTCCTTATGTTTTTATACATTTTTGTTCTAAGTTAAGTTTTATCAATAACTTTTCATCCTTAACTTAAGGAGTTAGTAGTGGTTAGAAATTAGTTAGGCAAGTAATTGAGCATTAGTTATGCTAGTTGACATATTAGTTAGTAATTGATTTGTATCTAGTACATATAACTCAATTTCTTATTGTAAACTCATTTGATTGAACCATTCTCTGAATTGAAGAAACTTTTTACCTTTTTCTCTTTGATATCAAGATTATTTGAATCCCTAAAAGTTTATTTTTAGAGACTCTATTACCTATTGTGACTACATCATTTTGTCTTTGAATATGTGACTATGTGAGAATCAAATGGACTGAATAATTAAAAATCATACTATTATTCCCACTTTTTGCTTAACACTTGCCCCTTTAATATACCTTGAAATTGAATAAAATGTCCCCTATCTCCCTATGAAAAGTTGTGGATATACCAAACTATCTTAGTTCGTTTGTTCATACCTAGAATACCACTAATGACAAAGGAATAAATAAGAGGCAAATTTTACTTCTAGTAGACATTTGTCACATAAGCTTTCCTTGTGTGGAATAACTCTTCTTTAGTTTAAATTTTAGTGGGAATCTTGTGATGAAAAGTCTCCACACAAAAGTAATTACCTTTAATGGGCACATTTTTCCACACCTTTCACCATCTTACATAACAATATTTTTTGTAGCTTCACTAATCTTTGATAAGCTAATCAAATAATGTATACATCTTGAATCCTTTTTCTAACACTACTTATAAGCTTATTTAAATCTCAATCCAACTTTGTCCACTACCTATTTGAATGCATCAAACAAAGCCACTTCCCATTCAAAAAATTCTCTCTTCCAACTCCATGACCACACCCACCTTCCTTCTGTTTATTGCCCTACCTTTGACACTTTTGCATCTTTCTTGGATACTAAAGAATATAGTTTTAGGAAATTGTTCACATAAAGTACCTCCATCAAACTAGGGATCCATTCAAAAGTTTGTACTATCATTATTCTCTAAAACCTTCTCAATTGACTTAGAAGACCATAATGATCTTGCCTCCCTATCCCTCCCATCCCCCATCCACCATAGAAAATTGTTTTTACCACCCCCTTTAAGTCCCCCCCCTTTAACCCATATAACCTTGAAGCACTTTGAACCACAAGCTCTCCTTTTCCACCAACATGTGCCACCTCCTAACAAGGCTAGATTAAGTGCCTTTAAATCTTTAATCCCTAATCTACCACCTTTTTTTCTATACGTACCTTCTCATAAGCCACCCAATGTATGTTTCTAATTTTCTCACTTCCACAAAAAACTTTTAAAAAAAGGTTTAAGTTCATAAATAATACCTTTTGAAACCTTGAAGAAGGAAAGATAGAACATTGGTATTGTTGACACGATGGATCTTAACAGAATAACTTGACCACTGAAAGATAGACATTTGAATGTCTTTCTTACCATCTTCACCACTAGCTCCCATGTTGATTTCCTTGGACTAGTCCTAATAGGTAACCTCAAATACTTCATAGGGAGACAACCCACCTCACCAAAGATGTTTCCTCTAACCATTTGTAACACTCTAAAAATTTGACGTTAGAAAATAATAATAGTAAAAGTAATTATATATGTTGTAGTAGCTTGAATAATTAGTGAATTAAATTATAATCACAAATAAAACAAAGAATTAATGAGACAAAATAAACTAAGAGATTAGACATTAGTCAACTCAAATCTAAGGTTGACCAACCCATTAAGGGTTGTTTCGTAAATATGGGCAAACTTACTATAAAATTGAAGAATTAGAATTAAATCACTTAATTAAATTGGTTAATGAGTCTAGGTTGGATATTTTTAAATAAAATGAATTTAGACTTAATAAAATTTCTCATGAATTATTTATTTCAAGTTAAATCAATAAATCAAATTACACACACACAGA
>JAMLFT010002353.1:0-25977 GCA_026544285.1 Pachyrhizus erosus | reverse complement strand
GATTAAATATCAAATCTTGTTTCAAAACTCAAAACATGTATTTTTAATCAATATAGTCTCAAATTAGAAAATAGTTGTTAATTTCCTTAATAATAAAGCCCAAAAGACACAAATAAATATATTAAAAATTGACATTTATCACATGCCTACAAGGTATCCCATCAAGTTGCCAAAAATTGCAAGAACAATTACCAACCTTTAAATCAACTATAAACTTATGTGAAAACATTGTGTTTGTAACTTCAAACATATCCTCACCCCCTAACTAGCTTACCAGTTGACACTTCTTTCACTTTCTCAATCCAACCTTCTCTTAGGTTTAGGCATCATGTTACCGTTGAACTTATTCAATTTTTCCCTCATAATAACAAATTTTCCCATGAAATAAGTCATTATCCATTATAACATTGTAATTATATGTTTATCCCTAGCTGGTAAGACGATGTTGTTAAAGGACTCACATAAGTTATTCATCACAACATCACATTTTGAGTAAGGGCTAAAAACATGCTTATGCCATTATTTTTTTGAATAACTGTTGAGCCAACCAAATGTAACAAGGTTCAATTCCTTTATCTATTTCATTTTTTCTTCCCATGCTTGGACATAAGTTTCCTTGGATGTTCCCATCATCAAATCTCTTAGTAAAACATCTTCCCATTTTTTTTTTTAAATTATAGTGCAAGTGCCTTAAACAATACTTGTGTTAAACTCCATGTAACATTTCTTGAGATATTTTCATCAGTCTCTATCAAATAAGATACTAAAAAATATGCAACAAGTTAGAATAATACATTGATTAATCAATTCACAAATGAAAATGAAAGTGTTTTTACTTCATAATTTTACCTTTTGTGGTCAGACATGAATACCTATTAATTAGTTGTAATGTCTTCTATATCTTTTAATATATTAGTCAAGAACCAACCCCAACTATCTTTTGTTTCAATTTTTATAACAAAAAATGAAATTAAAAATATTGATTGTTTGCATCTCTCCCAATAACAGCTAGCATTTGACCTCTATATTTTGTTTTCAAATTACACTTGTCAAGTCCTATAAATGGTCTACACCCCTTTATGAACCCTTTTTTGCAATTGTCAAGGCACATGTAGAATGACCCAAATCTTGGTTGTGATGTAGGATCTAGTTTGTTTAACTAAATCTTATAAGTATTGTGTTGATTTGTATGTCTTAGCTCTTTACTATAGCTCTAGAGTTGTGAATATTGTTTTGGAACATCACCTTTAACCTTTTCTAGAGCAAGCTTTCTAGAAACAATAGCTCGAGCCCTAGCTATCCCAACTGCATACTTCTTTCTCAACTCATTAATCATTTCAAATAGTGTAATCCTTTCATTGGACCTAAATTTATCCATTAAAACTTTTACAATCCATTTAGTGATTGTATTTATGTTATTATACACTCTCATATGGTGTTTTTGCTCAAGCCTTTTCAACATAAATGTTTACTTTTCTCCAACTTCTAACACATGCATTGTGAAAGGAAAATCTTGAGTACACCTAATAAGTACTCTTTTAGGATCAGTTTTTCAAACTCAACCTCATGGCCATTCAAAACAAAGTATTCTAATATTTCATCTTTAAATTCATCTTGTGAAGTAAACTCTATGCCCCTTTTAATAGCATAAGGTACCACTTAAAATTCTAGCACACATCCTCCTTGTTATATATTATATGATTCCTTTTGCCCCTTTTAGTATATTCATCCTCATCCTTATCATAATCAAAATCCAACTCTTCAAAAGAATCCTTAATCTCTAACTCGTACATTTCTAACCTTGGGTCATTATCATCCAATTGAGATTCATTAGCTACACCCCTAACACCACCTTGTCCCATATTTTGGCTTGACTCCCTACTTTTTTTTTTTCTTTTTTTACCACTTCTACTTTTATTCTTATTTTTTCTTACCCTTGGTTGCACAAGAACATCTTCAAAAGCCCTTTATTGCATTACAAGAACAACATTAGGAGCCATTGCCTGCACATAAACCTCATTAAGAGCCATTGACTTCATAGGAATCTCTTCAATGATAACCCTTGGTTGCACCTTAGGGACCTCTTCACTAATAACCCATGGCTAAACCTTAGGGACCTCTTTAGTCAATACCCTTGGCTACACCTCAAGGACCTTTACATTGATAACTCTTGGTTGCACCCCAAGGACCTTTTCACTATTAACCCTTGGTTGCATCACAAAAACTTCATCAAGAGCCCTTGGTTTCACCTTAAAGACCTTTTCACTAATAACCCTTGGTTACACCTTAGGGACCTCTTCACTAGTAAGACTTGGTTGCACCACAAAAGCTTCATCAAGAGCCCTTAGCTACACCACATAGACCTCTTCGCTATTGACCCTTGGCTACACCTTAGGGACCTCATTAGGAGTCCTTGGTTGCATAATAGTTACCTCCTTAGTTACATCAACACTCTGACGCTGTAAATTTCCCTCAATTGATATATCCTCACCAAAATTAATCATCTGGCATTGCACATTTGTTTCTTCCTCATTGCATGGTCCTTTTATGGTGTCTCCAATATATCATTCAGTTTAGGAATACTCACAATATGTTGCACATAAATTTCAACTTCATATTGAAAGCTAATAACATAATTTGCCAAGTCCAAAGCATCTTCATTTGAATTAAGATCTCTCAAACTATCAAAGTTATCAACATCCATCCCTTTTCACCACATTTTCACACCAAATGCTTCATCATACATAAGATCTTTAATTAAACCTAACACGTTGAAATACAATCATTTATCAATATCCATTCTTGTATAAACATGCACCTCCCCTCTTTTATAATGTAGATGCAGTTCATTCACTTAATCACTAATGTGATGAATTTCAATCGAGAAAGACATTCCTACAAAATGAATAACTTCCAAAGTTATTAAAAAAAACTTTGATCAAATGTCATTCCTTACATGACCTTAAACACTTAATACAACATTGAATAGGCCATAGAAGACTACACAAAAACACAACCTCATAAACATATATACATAACTACTATTTATGTCATTACACTGTTGAATGATTTTTTCCTAAAACCACATTTTGCTTTCTCCTTCAAACATTGTTAAGCCTTATCTTCTAAACGTCATTTGGCATTGTTGTCCAAACGCTAATAAGCACCGTCCTCCAAATGTTGGTAAGCATCGTCACTCAAATGTTGTTATGCAATTTCCTCCAAACAGCGTTACACATAATCCTTTACCACTGATTCACTGCTCCTTCAATGACATTACTCTAGTACCTAAGATTTTTACTGTTTCTTCACAAATTACTTTGAACTTGTTAACATTTTCAACTCAACCACGTTTTCTCCTCAACAAACTAATACAATGTTAATGTTGCTGCTATCTAGTCATAATAATCTTTTCTTAAAAAATATTTCTAAAATCTGAATTCATATTATGAAAAATTTTGTAAAAATATAAAATAAATTAAAAGTATCACATGTCATTCCGTTATACATGTCATTAAGATCTTAAACAGAGTTAGTCATTTGGACTAAAAAAATAAGTTTCAATTTTATAGGACCTAAATAATACAAAAAATCCAATTTTACTAATTTTATAAAGACTTAAAACATATTTTACCCATTTCAAAATATTATTCTTTTAATGTGGTTCATATTTTTCTTTATATTTATCCTCAATTTAACATTAAATGTCTAAGATAAAATAGAAGTTACTTAGTAAAACCTTAAAATATTTGAAAAAAAAAAAAACTTAATACGTAATTTAAGATTTAAGTTTTGGTATGTAGTTTGATTAAATATTTGAATAATTTTATTACTCATAGTAATTTTAGTTGATTTGAACAGAATTGTTTTGAGTAAAATATACTTGTAATTTTAAAAAAAATAATATGTCACTAATATGCTTGAATTATTTAGTATAAAATTATTTTAATTTAATTAAAATTTCAAATTCGAAAACTTTATCACACACGGTCTCGTCACGAACAAAAATAAATAAATAAATAACGTGCCTCCAAGCCTTCCTAATGCATAACCACAAGACGCAATCAAATTGCTTCAAGATTTTTATGTTTTCTTCATAAGATTTTAAGCGTTAACAGCCTCTTTCCTTCCTAATTGTAATTTGGTTATAATCAGATTGCCATGTTTCTTGTCATAAGACGTTAATTAATTAAAGAATTTAACACACTTCTCCTTTATATATCCAAATTCTGCATCTTTTGAATGTTTATCCCCGTTAAAAAGTGGACCACCAATCACCATGCCACGAAACCCAAGAATCTTTGCCCCGATGTATAATATTGGATTAGATTTAAGTTGCGTTTGTTTCACAAATTCTTCTTTTATTTTTGGAATGTTATGTTTAGGAATATAATATGGAAATAATATTTCTGGGTATTTTAAGCAAAATATGTTTGGTTAATTAATAAAATTAGTTGGAATCTTTTTTGTATTTATAAAAATAATTCAAATATGTGTTTGGTTCACATTATTTATTTCTAAAATAATATGTTGAATTAATAAAATGTTCTTATTATTTCGATGCAGTCTTTTCTTTTCCTGAAATTTTCATGTTAGGAATTATCCACTTTTGAACTTTACTTAATTTTTATTTTAAAATTTTGAAGTTTAATAAAGTCTATTTAAAATTATTAAACATACTTTTATATCTAAATTCATTTTAGTCATAAATTTTATATTTAAAACATGCATATAATGTGGAGAATTTTTTAGTTGCCCAAGCTTCTCTAATCTAATTATGATAAGAAAACACTCCATCCATTGCAATTACAAATTTTAATCTAAAACAGACTCATTATATCACCTAGAATAATTGTTTGGCACAAGTGTCAATGTGAAAGAGGAACAAGCTTTAAACAACAAGAAGGAATGTGGGAAAAAAAAAATGCAGGTGAAGCAGAGAATGCAAAGAGGCAGGCAACCTAAATGAGAGAGGTAGTGGGGTAGCAACGTCACCAGTGGGCAGACGAGAGTATAATTGAATTTTTACTCAACGATAGATTTTTTTTATATATAAGTTACAAGTATTTTTGAGAATTTTTTTATTAAAAATATAAATAATTCTTTAGTTAAAAAACATTTTAAAATATTTTTAATTATATATTCAAACAAGCTCAATATGTTTCTCACAGGAATCAACTTTTCCACCATCCTTCTAGGAAAATAAAAATTGGCTAAACGTGGGAATATTGTTTCCTAAGAATAAATTACATTCAGAAATAATTATTTTATTACCTCTTAATAAATATGGGACTACAATTTTTCAATCTTTGTTTCAAGAATCAATAAAGAATCTATGAAATCAATGTCCCCTTAAATTTTATCATACTTTTGTGAAATAATAAAATTTAAAATTGACTTTTAAATTTTAAATATTATAATTGTATGATTATTTTTAAATTTTAGTTAAACTAATTGAATCTTTTAAGTATTATAATTATACAATTTTAATCTTTTTATATATTTTAAGTTAAATATTAAACAAATTTTATTATGTAAGACTAAATAATATTATGTTAATAATGTGTTAGTTAGTGTTAACTTAAACATATGTTGATTTGACTTAATTTTATTTTTATTTTTTCATATTTTAATTATACGTATATATTAGATAATAGGTGAATTGTGATGTAAATAAAATTAATTAAATATTTAATATAATATAAATAAAATAAAATAAAATTTAATTTGTAGAATTAAAATTAAAAAAAAAAATCAGCAGTGCCCCTTAAATGTGCTCTGATCACATAGAGTGAAAGTTGTTAGAGTATAGGTAAGCCGGACTAAGCTTCACCCAGTACGCAACTCGGTTTACGCCCGAATGAATATTTTTTAATGATAGTTGTGTTATGTTGTATATTAAATAAGTATCTAGCTTGGATAATGCATAGACACTTCTAATATTTTCTAATTATATTTTTATAATAATACAAAATTCAAATACTACATTAATTAGATAAATTTCATTATAATATATCTGAACTGACTTATTCTCGTTTTTAAAATATAAATTTTGTCTTGTGATTTTTGCTCACGCTCGACAATACGCACGTTGAAAGTCCTCCAGTTTTATGTGGTGAACTCAAGAGTCCAAAAGTTTTAAAATGTGTGAACTTTCATGAGTAAGATTTGTCATGCTTATTTAACAAATGTGTACTCTTCTACCCGTTCTCGTCTTTTTTGGGAGTGATGCTAATGACACCTTAATTTTTTTAAATATTTGTGTTAATTTTTTTTGGTAGTTTTATGTGTTTTAATATCTTGTTATTATTATAATTGACCGTATCTCCGAATTAACTTGGCATGATAATTTTTGTCCCATTTCTTGCTTTGTGACAAAGCAATGTACTATCCCGAGGGACTTTTGATGAAAAATTGTCTGTTGTGGTTTATTAGTCACTATAATTTGATTATATATATGTTTGAAAAAAATTATTAAGTGATTATGTCTCAGTAAGTGTTTACAGTTTTAGTTAAATTTGATGTGATATATATTTAAATTTTAAAATATAATTAATAATATTTAATTATATATCTTATAAAAATTAATGAAAATTATGAATTAAATGATATTTTAACATTACTTAATAATTTTTATGTAAAAATTTAAGTAGAATTCCTTTGATGGAGTCCTTTGATGTTCCCCAAAGTAAAGGGAACCTTTCTTCGTGCTTGCTTCCAAAATATAGCTTCGAACAATTCAAACAAAGGATCAATTGTAATTTTCCCCGAGCCTCTGAAACCTTTCAACCTGCCATTTCAAATTTTCTTAAACATTAATTTGAACTTGAAAAAACAAAAAAAAAAAACACAAACTTTATGTAAAGAGTGAAAATGAAAATTTTGAAGGGACAAAACAGTCAGAGTCGACTTTTTATTTTATGAAGTACTTCAAAACTAAAATTTTCTGACAGTAGTGTATATTCGATATAGAATTTCAAGTCACATCATGTTTGAGCACATTAATTGTGTTAGGTAATAGGTGATATATGAAGTGGGGAAGTTGTAAATTAATGTGCAGTTGAACAATACATATATATGGTTACCTTGCATACTCCATAATTGCACATAATATCTTCCAATGCAAATATAACAAGTGAGTGAATTTGATTCAAATAGGTTCTTGAAAGATCCAAAATAATATTTGCCTATTCTATAGTTTTGAATGCCTAGACCCAGATTATGTCGACATAGGTCAACCTATAGACAATGGTGTACGTTTGATATGCTCTATCTTCTTGCCATAAAAATCATACTAAAAACTCAAACTGGTAGATTTCTACTGCATCTTCTGCTTCTTCTGATTTGTTCTTTTCTTGAATTAAAATTGCTTGAATGAATTATTGGTGTCGGTTCCCAATTTTGTACTTGGCATACGAATAGATATTGTAGGGGACAAAGAAATCTCAATTATTAATGTAATAAAAAAGTGCCCACTGTTCCCTGTTTCGGCTGGATCCTCTGTGTCTGTGTTGTATCATTCGCCCTTACTTTAATTATACAAATATCTGAATTCGGTTATAGTACTATGAAATTTATACACGGCTCAAATTTTGGAGTCTAATTTTAACTACTTTTCCTCTTGGCTTCAAAAAGAATAAAAATTAAAGAAACAATAAATTCTTTGATAAGTACTTTCTTGAATAAAAAAGTAAAAGGAAATATTAATTTAGTGGATATAAATTGATCGATAGTTATCTTTTTTAAATGTGGTTAGGACTTGGCTTTTAGATTTGCGATATAAAAACCTTCTATTAAGTAACATCAATTTTTTAAATGAAATTTTGTACTTAAAAGAATTAATTTTAATCTTTATTTTATTTTAATTTTTAACATCAAGTAATTTTTTATTTTTAATCTTTTTTATTTTTTAAATATTGTTATAACAATAATTTTCATAATTTAATGATTTATTATATTAATAAAGAATCTAATAGAATAATTATATGTATTATTTTTATTAAATAGTATTTTTAAATTCTTTATTAATTAATTTAATATCATTAACTATTTTGAACAGATAAAAACTTTAAAATATTATTTATTGAAAAAATTATACATAATTATCTTGTTAAACTTCTTGATGATATAAAATTACTGAATAGTTATAATATCATTTAATATCATTACTTAATATTAAAAATTAAAATAAAAAATATCATTTTTTAAGAACTAGATTGATATCCAAAGATAAAAGATAAAAAGATTGACAAAAAATAAATTTGTCCTTATTGAACAAATTGGATGAAAAGAGTTGAATTTAGGGGCAATTTGGACCGAGCAATTTTTATAAGGGTGTTCTACAAGACATGTGTGTGCAGAGACGAGAAGAAAAAACTGGTGACCCCATAAGCTTTTTCATGTTATCATAATTCCACTCTTTCAAACAAAAAATGGAGATTACATTCTTCTCCTCATCATCCCTCCTCTCTAGTCTCTAATTATTTCTGTTTTAAATTAATTAATTAAAAAGTAAGGTTTACAATTAGTCAAACCATGAAGTGCTTGCTGTTGAACTCTAATCACTAATGTTTATTGTGTATTGCTTGAAGTCTAGGCTCAAGAACAAAAAAGTAATTTCAATCGTTGAAACAAAAAAATAAATAAATGAATTTGAATTAAGATACGTACTTACTATTTTCACAACTATAGATATTTAATTTCCAAGGAAGTTGTATTTATTCTTTAATAAAGTCGTGGACAGCGATGACAAATTATATGAAGATTTAAATTTTTAATTCTATAAATTCCTCAACTTGACACATGATTTAATACAAATATATATTTGTAATTATATTAACAAAGTCATTAATTTGATCGACGACTTATTGACTCATGGTCACAAATTATGCATGAGTCACGGCTGCTAACCATTACTTAATGTATAAAAAATTGTGGCTCAAAACCAAGGGTTATTTGATGTTGTATTTGTATTATGCAATAATAAAATATTTGTATTAGACTGATTTCTTTTATAAAACAACAGAAAAATCAATCATGTATCCGATTCTTTTGTCATAAACAAAAAATAATAGATCTGAGAATCGACTGAATGTGTTCAAAACAAATATAAATAAATGAAAATACGTTTAGATATATATATATACACACACTAAAATGTGTAACATGTGTAAGTAAACATAATTTATTAATATTTTTATATAATATATATTTTTTGAATTTTATTAAAAATTATTTATAATTAAATTATTGTTGTCCATTATAAATATATATATTTAATTATATAACCAGTAGGTTGTGAATTTAAAATATAATAAATGAGTAAAATAAAAATTTATTATATGTTGAGTTTGGTGATAAATTAAATAATTATTATGAAATAATAGTTCAATTAAATTATATTATGAAATAAAAATTTATTATATATTGTTAGATTCATATTTTTTAACTTAACTAAAAATATAATTTTGGTAAATGATGATTTAATGTTACGTTACAAAAACTTAGTGAAACCTAAAATAATTTTTTTTTAAAAAATCACTTTAAATAAAATAGCTACATATTAAGTCTTTTTTTCAACATATTGTCAATATATGATGCATTTTTACTTTATAAAAGCTAATAAAAAAATAATTTTTTTTTAGTAGGCTTAAATTTTGAGTTTTATTTATTTTATCTTTGGATTGATCCTAACCCAAATATGAAGTTCACATATTAATGAACATTATTTATTTATTTTATTTTACATTATATGAAATATAACCATTTTATTTTAATTTAAAAAATTACTTAATTTATTTATTTTATATAATTTTATATTAATTTATTATTTAATATATTATACGACATTAAAAATATACACTAAATTATCAATTACTATAAGGGTAAGCATGAGACAAATGGAGATGAATTTGTCTTTCTTCCTATTTTATCCAAAATTTTGATAGACATTATATGCGAACATGAAGACATCCTGGTAATATATGGAATAAAATTATTATCTAATATATCAATATTAACATTTTGTATTGTTAAATCATATAATAAAGAAGGATCAAACTCAGACAAAGGTATATATTATAATATATATTTTAAAAATATACTTAAATAATCTTTTAGTTTCTATAAAATAAGATATCTTTTTTATTTTATTTGTCCTTTAAAGACTTTGGTTTTAATTTTAGTCTTTTAAAGTTTTTTGTTTGTCTCTATTTTCAAATAATGACGTTAAGTGATATGGTAACAATGATATTGATAATCTATTAACTTGTCATGTTATCTAAGAGTAACACTACATTCATATGTACTTTTTTGGCAAAATTTTTTAAGTCCTAATTTATTTAAAATAGTTTATAATGTCAAACTAGTTGATAAGAGATTTAACAATATGATTTACCAAAAAATAACATACACGTGGTTACTTTATCAAACTCTTTGGTGAAATAACAAGTCAATGAACTATCAATGTCATTATTACATCATTTAGTTAATGTTATTACTTAACAATAATTACTAATAAATATTAAATTTTGAAGGACTAAAATGAATTTTTAAAGAAATAAAATAAAAAATACCTGATTTTATAAGGACAAGGTTATTTAGTTGAAAATTTTACTTATTAAGACATAATGGTTCAAAAAACTTGTACTTTTTAAAAGAATATAAGTCATTAGGCTAGGTTAAGATGACTCAAAGAAACTTGAGTTCATCCTCAAAACACATCGAATCTAACTTTTAAAGTTCAAACTCATCAAACCAGACCAAGTTAGTGAAACAAGATGAATTGGATTATATACATCCTTAACTTACAATAAGACTAAGGTACCCCTTAGACCTATTTCTTATCAAATGAATTAGGAGTGTAAATGGGTCTAAGTTAACCTAGAAACCTCATAATCTAACTTGAGTTGCTCAATTTGGTTTTGACCATTTAATGGGTTCAATTTACTTTCACTTAATTCAATAATGTTCAATTTAGGTGTTGGGTTTGCAATTTTCAAACCTAAGCAAAACTTACTCAAACCATACACAACACAACAATGTCACTACCAATAAATTTGCATTGATTCAAGGCATGTTATATAGGAAAATTTTTCAAATTTCCCCATGATTTGTTTATGTTGAATAAACCCATACCACCCTACCTACTTTTGATTTATTTATGTTGAACAAATTTAGTTTTTCAAACCCTCACCCAAAATTTCTAAACAAACCTTTCACGACTTCACCTAAAAACAAGAACCAATTTCCATCGTAACCTCTAGACTTGTACAATGATGTAGTTTATGAGTTAATGCAATTCCACTTCAAGAACCAATTTCCACCACAACTAATCATGTTCTTTGAGCTAATGTAATTTTCAAATATGCTAGTAGAACTAGCAATAGAACAACAAAATGAACCTTTGTTGTTTACAAAACCAATAGATAATTGTTAGAACAAAGGGCGAATTAGGAGCCTTCAATGTTTTGATATAACAAATAAATTGATAAGTTTTTAAATTAAAGTTAAAAACATGTGTTTTTATTAAGATGATCACTTTGTTTGTTGAACAAACAATGCAATATCAAAGCACAATGTTTTATGTTATTTGCAATTATATGGTCTGAATCTCTTTATAAGAAGCATTATGAGTCTATTATTTGATATACTACCTTTGTTCCTATTTATAAGACCCAACTTTTAGAATTTTTTGTTTCTTTATTTAAGACCCGTTCCATATTGTCTCATGCGTCAATTATTTTTAAATTAAAATATCCCTAATTGAATAAGAGAGTTGTTGTATTAACATACATTTATAAGAGAGAGAATATCATTAATGACAACGGTATTTTTGGAAAAGTATATAAATTTAAGATAAATTTATTGTTATCAACTAAATTAACCACCTTTTCTTATCTTGGTGAATTAGGTGATTGAGTCTTATAAATAGGAACAAAGGTGGTATCTTGGAAGTACATTTAAAAAAATTCAAAAAGCGAAGTTAGCAAGGTACATGCTACCTAATTCCTAAAATGGTGTACCAACCTATAAGAAAGAGAACTTTAACATAATTTTATGATCATAAAAGCAAATATGCTCATTGATAGAAGATTTTGTGTACAAGAAAAGGGACAAAGATAATGCTTTATCATATCAAAGTGAATAATTGGTGAAAATTATTTAGTGTCCCAATGACCATTTTCTCTCACTAAAGAAGATAGACAAAAGAAGTTCATCTCAATTCACAACAAATAATTTCAAAGACTCCTTATAAATACCCAAGATGTCTAGCACAAGAAAAAAGAAAATACTGAAGATTAACAACCTTTATTTGCTCTCAAACATTAGTTTTGATCTTGTATAAAATCTTATACCTTGTGAAAATCTTTGACTGTAAAATCCTTAACTAAAATTATACATTCGCTTGTAAGACATGGAGATAGTGAAAGCCTTTCCTTTAACGAAATTTGTTAGTGATTTTGGTTGAATCTTGGAAAAGCTTTAGTATAAAGAATACTTGGGTGTTTGCTTGAAGAGGTAAGTGAAATAGTAGTTGGGTTTTAGCCTAAAGAAATGTGTCTTCACTATCTTGCGATTAAAACTCTTAATTGTAGAAAGAAAGAGGGATTTATTTAGAGATTAAGAGAGGAGGCAATGAGGAAAACATAGTGATGAAAGGGAAAATGTGGTTTCTAACATTATTTCACTTTGGAGCATGGGTAGAGTTGTTTGGAGATAAAATATATATCATTGGGTTAAATTTTTTTTATTTAATGAACCTAATCTCATTCAACCAAATCCGACTTGAAAAAAATCAAATTGGTTTAATTTGGGTTGTTTACCCAAAAAGCAAAATTTTTGAACAAACCTAACCTAGTATTACTTGTAACACCTTTATTTCCTTTAACACTTAGAGTCATCTACCAAGGTCAATTCTAAGGTTAGTAATGCTTTATGATGACTTCAACATTCACCTTAATTTATATATTTTTATTCTCTTAAATCAATGACATACGTCTTATTCTTATAACATAATCATATACCCACAATCATAACATCTCATCAATTCACATCACAAGTCACAATTACCATCTTCACATATATATGACGTAATAACAATCATGAATGGAAACATACAAGCTTCACACAATAATAATGCAACACAATTCAAAATCTCACAATACAAGAAAATTCATATGTTGTGCTATGTTCCTAAATCTTTACTCTATGCACATATAATACTAATTTAAACTTAAGAAGTAGTCTAGGGGTATATGCTCAGCCATAAGAAGCACCATCAATGTCTGATGCTTTCAATCTAAGCCACAATACCTAGAATGATGTCCAATTAGGATGACCTAGCTATCGAAGTATGCCTTAAAACATGGTATCAATGCGAGTCAATGGGTTTTGTACCCCTAAGGTCTAAGCTAAACTCATAGTGAACCTCCACTATCCATATTCAAACTACCTTCCCCCATCACAAACATCTCAAATGTTATGATGCATATCTCACCAAATAGTGCACACAAGTGTCCCTTTGAACTTTTCTTTACACACAAGTGAACCTATTCTCACCTTTCATAGGTTAGGTCACTTATTACTAGAACTCAACTTAAGCCTATTCTCACTTCTTGCTAGGATCGATTCTAAGATTTTATGGACCTAGGAAAAATAATAAATTAGTCCTTTTTATAATTAAATATTTGAAAATAAAGGTTTAGGGTTTATATATATGTAAAATAGACACATAATTTATTATAAATTAAAAAAAAGAACTATATAGTAACCATTTTATATTAAAACTTACATATATTTTTATTCTTTATTAATATACTAACTTTTAGTTTTATTTTCTTTATAACTTGAGTTTTTTTTTGTTTCTTATATTATTAAAAAATAAATACTTTAAGTTTATTATTATAGATCCATTATGACATGTCAAAATAAGTTTAAAATTTATTCAATGTGAATGTGATATATAAAACAAAATAACAAATAATAAAGTATTTTTTTTAATTAATTACATGCAACATTTTTATTTGATAAAAATAAAATAAAATAAAATAATAATTTCAATCTATTTATAAAAAGTAACATAAAATAATATTAAAAACATTATACAATTATATATATTTTTTAAAATTTTTTTGGCCCCTTTTAACTGTGGATCAAGTTCCTCGCTTCTTGATTTTTTCATGTTTGACGTATGTTGTAAACTCTAATCCTAACTATAAATATTTGTTCCTATATATGTAGTTTGGGTTAAATGTGGTTTTAGTTTTTATAAATATTGAAATTTTTTTTTAACTCCTTTATTTTTAATCATCAATTAGAGTCCTTAATTTTATAAAATGTGTAAAAAATTACGTGTTCTAAAATAAACTCTAAACCAAATCTATCATCAGTAGTAGAATAACACGAAAGAGAACATAATTAATTATATCAAAATTATGATTAATGTGATAAAAAATATTAATAGAATTTATAATTAAATTTACTTTTAACATAATTTACAAAATTAAAAATAAAAAATAAAAAACTAAAAATAATACCTATCAAATAAGTAGTGCACGAAACAAGAAAGAAGTAGAATACAACAAGGAGCACGTGGTACGGCTGCAAGTTGCAAAACCAAGATTGTACGATCTAAGAAGAGTCAAGCCCCATGCACGTGTGGTAGTAGTATCCAGATACCTCACTCTAATACTTGTGTTACCCTGCTCAGAGTTGGGACTCTCAAACTGCACAAATCTCGAAGGCAAGGGTCAATGCTTAAATGCCCTCTAAATCTGTGGGTCCATATAACCTACCAGCCTAGCAACCATGAATTCTCCACTCCATTCCCATTCCTACCCTTCATCACACTGTCGGCGATACCTCAATTTCAAGGACACACTCACACACAGAAAGTGTGCATTTTTTTCTTTCCTCACCTCCCCTATTTACAATGCAAAACGCTTAGCTGGTTTTGTTTGTACTTTGCCTTCACAAAGACCAGCCACACTCATATCTAACAATATCTTTATGCCTTTCATTTTATTATCTTTCAATTCAAGCTTCCACTCACCTTCCAAGTGACCAAAATCCGTGTCATTTCACTCTTTCTTTATTATTCACTCCCTCCAACCCAAGTCCCCCACTTGCTCACTCATTCCCTTGCCGACTCCATTTATATATAAATCCCACTTCTGAAACCTTTGCACACTATCAAAATTCAAAACCCCACCATCACTTGCTGCTTCAAAACATACCCCTCTAGACCAATCCCTTTCAAAGGCTTCAAAAATAAAAACCAACCCAACTTTCCTTTTCACTCATCATGGCTTCTTCTTCTCTCACAATTTCCCCAAGAAAGCTTCGCTCTGATTTGTACTCCTACTCCTACCAAGAGGATTCCAGCACCCCATTGGTGATAAATGTTCTGGCTTCACTCATTGAGAGGAGCATGGCCCGAACTGAAAGGATCGTGAAGAATGGCTCCAGGTCTCTGTCCAAGGCCATTAGCACAAACATCTTTGACTGCAGAGAGATCCCAGACATGACAATTCAATCCTATTTAGAGAGAATTTTCAGGTACACTCGTGCAGGACCTTCGGTGTATGTTGTGGCCTATGTCTACATTGACAGGTTTTGCCAGAACAATCCAGGGTTCAGAATCAATACCAGAAATGTTCATAGGCTTCTCATCACAACAATCATGCTGGCTTCCAAGTATGTTGAAGACATGTAAGTTTTGTTCCCCTTTGTTCATTCAGTTTTACTTTGTTTATTTTATATTTGTGATTTCTACTGCTTGTCAATAATTTGGTAAATCGGGGGTTGGTTAAATTGATAAAGAAAAATGAAATAGTAACACTTTGTTTATGTCAATCTCAATCGTTGACACTACTTGCTAACAACTGAGGAAAGGGACAATTTTTTTAAGGGCACCAAGATTTTAATTTGGTCCATGTTGCTCGTGTCTGATAATGCGTCAATTTCTCAACTATCCAATTAGCTTGGATTGAAATTCAGGGCATCATGTGTTAATAAAAAAATACATTACACTAACTAAGATTTTATAAAATCACATAAATCTCTTGTGTTCTTTAATTTTTATAATAAACTTTTTTTATATAAAAAATTAGTATAATATATATATAAACTTATCAATGTATATTTTTTAAAAATTAAAGAAAAATTAACGTAATGTATAAAAGAATATTATTGTATATTTTTTAAAAATTAAAAAATTAGTGTAAGAATAGATAAAAATAGAAAATGTTTACATAATTTTATAAAATTTTAGAAAATGTTTATGTAATTTATTCTAATAAAAATAGTTTTTTTTACAGGAACTATAGAAATTCCTACTTTGGAAGAGTTGGTGGGTTAACAACTAATGAGCTGAACAAGTTAGAGCTGGAATTCCTTTTCTTGATGGATTTCAAATTGCATGTAAATGTGAGTGTTTTCGAGAGCTATTGCTGCCATTTAGAGAGGGAAGTTAGCATTGGAGGAGGATACCACATTGAGAGGACCCTAAGGTGTGCAGAAGAAATCAAAGCAAAGCATAGAGAAGAAAGGGGTTACGCACACATTGCACGTGTGATGTTGTAGTCTGAATATTAGGGAGTTTTTTTTGGTTTGGTGTGAGAGTTTCTTTTGGCCTGCAAATAAAGAAACACAGATTAGGTGTACAGATCGGTATAATATAAATCTAAATGTTTGTTGTGGTAATTGAGGTTTAGGATAACAAGAGAGAGAAGCTAAAGCTTGAGCAATGTACAAATTTCTTTGGTTCTTCACTGTGTAAACAGTGAATTTTCTATCAAAAGAATTTTTTGGGTATTTTGCTTCTATTCTTAACTGTATGTGCATGTTTTGACCCCTGAACTTTCTCACTTAATTGACTATGGTTCTTATTTTGACATTTGTTCACTAAGAAATAGGTGCACAAGTCAGATGCAAAAATTAACAGTGTGGGTTCAGTAATAAGTATTGAATGTTTATTTATAAAATATTGAAATATGACCACATGGCTTGTGCTCAAGTGGACTAATAATGTGCTTAGAATTGAAGGAGGAAATAATATTAACTATTATTAATGAACTCCGGGGATACTTGGATGTAGATCCGTTTATTTTGTAATTAAGTAAAATTAATTTTAATAGAATTATTTTTAAATTATTAAATATAGTGTAGATGTATAATTAAATTAATTTAGTCATAAATCTTACACTGAAATGTGCGGTATGATGAGAGAAATTGATTATTAATATTAGCCAAACGGACACTTACACCAAAAATAAGTGAAGAGGATTTACGGTACGTTCAGTAAAAACAAAAAAGGATTTGCGGTACGAATTTGGATTTACAAGTCTTCACACTCTGACTTGAACTTACTATCTTAATCTTAATGCAAGCATTCATTACTATCTTAATGCAAGCATTTTAGTTTAAAGTATGAATAATGCACATGCTACTTTTTATTTTGTATTGAAATTTCGATTTTATTAAAGAATGAATAAATGAATGACGCACTAGCTCTTTTTTATTTTGTATTGAAATTTCAATTTTATTAATTAAAAAGTTATGAGAGGGACTGAGATTGAAAGTCCATCTTCACCTTGCCTTAAAATTTCAATTTCTTTTAAGAAATGAGGGTGCATAAAATTAATCTTATCATTATTTAATCATAAAATTTTTAATATTATGTTATGAATGGTTTGTTTTAAAAGTTTAAAGTGAAAGTATTTAATTTTTTATTTATCTAATACACTTTGTTAGCATGTGAGTAGGAGGGCATATGGAAAACAAATGGCAGATTAAGAGTGTAAAAACTAAATTTGTCCATAGCTTTGTTAAAATTTTTATTTAAGATTTAGTTATCATTTTGGTTCCTATAATTGTAATATTTTTTTTTAATTATTATAATTTTAAATATTTTATTTTAATTCTAATAGTTACATTTTTTTATCTTTATAGTCAAGTTTCAGCTAATGAGATTTGAAAAAACATAAACGACAGTAGTTGAAACTTGACAATGCTCAATTGTGTCTGAATTTATTTTTCTGTTTTTCTTAATTTGGTTCATGTTTTTTCGAACAGTATTAGTTAAAATTTAATGATAAAAAAATAAAATATAATTATAAAAATTAAAATGAAATATTTAAATTATAAAAACTAAAAGAAAAAATTGTAACTATTGACACAAAAGGATAATTGAACTTTTTATTTATAATCGACATTATTTGTTTTCTTCGTATATTGTGATGGTGAAAGATGGTAAAAGTTAAAACCCTAGAGCAGGCAAGATAAGAAGTAAGATACTAAAGCATGGATGTATAATAGTGCATATATAATCTTATTATATTTTATGATCGATTATGCAAGCTGTGGTCCACTGAAGCATTATAATCACACTCCATTTTTCAAGTATTGCACTAAATGGCTATGAGAGTTGTGTGTTGTCATGAAATTATTGCTATGTATGATTACAAGATCTGAATCAATAACAAGTAATTTTTTGGGGACATATATCCAAGTGACTGGGGCAAAAAGATCCTTGATATTAAGAGTTGGACTACGCCGACTTTTTAATTTTAAGTTGGATTTAGAGAATCAATTAAATAATTATATGACATAATGGCAACAACAATGTATGATTTACTTAGTTATTATACAAAATGAATGTTTGTTTAATTCGAATGAAGCCTTTGGTTCTCAAATATGTGGGATATTAATTAGTTGAACATGTTTTTGAATTAGCCTAGGAAGGGGACCCATAGCATATCTAAATCATGTTATGTCAATCTATTTAATCAATAGTAAATTGCATTTCTTTTAAAGGCTTTTGCTTTAAAATTGAATGATTTGATTTTAAGCAACTTATACTTTATAAATTTTAAATAAGCAAAAAGTAAAACTAAAACAATTTTTTTCCCTCTTCTAATGTTTTTAATATTTAAAGAAAACAAAGACATTTAAATAAAAAAGTTATATTTGTCATTTTATCAAAAAATTAAAAAAAATTAAAGAAAGAAGTTATTAAATAATTTTAAACTAATCATTTAGTTCATAATTCTAATCAATTTTTATATGATACATAATTATATTTTATTTTAAATTTAAAAACTTAATTACGTATTACATTAAAATTGAATAAAACTACATACACATAATAGTACAGAATCACTTAATAATATATCTTTAAAAAACGACTAGTGCTCCAAAGGAATGAAACAAATGAGGCCCTATTTGTTGTTGAGGTTTTCCTATTATAAATAGTACTACAATAATTATATTAGTGACCGAAAGAAAAAGTAAATAATTTAAAAATCAAAGTAAAGCGTATACAAAGCTTTGTGCTTTCATGAGGTTGATTGTCCTATCTATGATGCAATTATGTATAAATTGGTAAATATTAATTAAAAAATAACACCATAACTTGATTTGGATATGATGTATTACCAACCAAGGACAACTTCTATCAGTGAAAGGAAGGCAGGGGCAGTATCTTTGATTTTTCTTTCATTTTGAACCGATTAAAGTACTCCCTTCAGCGCCCTTTCTCCTTTCTTCTTTTTAATTTATTACAAAAATTCAAATTTGAAATAAATATTTATTTGCTAAAGCAAATTAAAGTAGTTTTGTTAGGCCAAACATAAGTCATTGTGCTTTTTTGTTCTCCTTTTCATTTTGAGCAAGGAGATGATATTTAAGAGGCTTATTTTTTGGTTGGGATTTAAGAGAAGAATTTTTCTCTTCTATGCCATCTATATTCTCCTGAAAAATATGCCAACCCAACACTTTTTTTTTATTAGATCTAAAATAAGAAACAAAGTAAAACATAATTTGAGTGAAATTTGGTATCTTCCTTCTAGAACTTATTAGTTCTTCATGATAAGAATTAAGAAATGCTCTTTCATATATGAAAGAGTGATGTTAGTCCTGTAGGGGCTGCCTTTGACCTTAACTGTCGGTGTTGTAAACTGTAGGTGAAAGAAAAAAAAGAATAATTAAAGGTTGGCATAAGAGAAGAGCTCAGAGCTTCATTGCCCAAAGGCCCAAACTTAGACCCTTGTTGGTTTTTCTGTAAAGTAATGTTTGGTAGATGGACCATTTTAACCTTTGTTATTTCTCTCTTTGAATTTCACCATTAGTATGCTCATATGACTATTATTTGTTTGAAAAGAAAAAAGATTGAAATTCTTTCCTTTGACTTTTATTAAAGTGAATTACAAATTTGGTTTTTGAAATTGTAGGAATTGAGGTAATTTGGCTCCTGAAATCAATGAAATGAAAAACTAATTTCTAAAATTCTAAATTGGCAATCAAATTAATTCCTTTCTTACCTAACATAATGTAATACTGTTAAAACAGTTGAGTTAGCACATTATGAGCGTAGATGACAAACATTTAGGCCTATAAATGACCAACAAACATTTATGAGTTCATATCTTTTTCTTTTAATAATTTTAAGGGTAAATTAAAAATAATCTTAGGTGACATTTTAATGATGCTTACCATACACATATAGATTATTGGACAAATATGGTATAATGCAGTAAGCATGTAATTTTTTTATTAATGGATAACTAAAACTAACTTGACAACACTCCACTAGAGTGTTACAAGAAGTTTGGATGATAAATGATGTTTTTTATTTTAAAATAATTTTTTATTTTGAGTGTCTAATTTAGAGAAAAGAGGAATATTTGATTTTTGGTTTTGACTTAACGATCAATGTTGAGTTTATTTTTAGATAATCCTTATAAACATCTATTTTATGATTATTTTTTACATATCGATCTTTATCAACTTTTGGTACAATATAATTATCTCCTACATATGATTATTTGATTTTTGGTTTTGATTTAACGATCAATGTTTGTCTCTATTATATATGTTGTATGTATATGAAATTCTATCAATCACTTTTATTACAAGAGAATTTGTTACTAAATATATTCAAAACAAATTACCTAAAGTGATAAGTCCATAGTAGGTCCTTATAATTCATAAATATACTTTAGGTAATATTCATTCTATTAATAAAACGAGCTAACTTTGGAATATGACTTAGAATTCAATAATAAATCCATGTGTTTTAAATGATTTTTCATAAATCCTTTTTCAAAAAGTTGTATCATTATCTTCAAGAGATATAAAATAATTATGTAATATAAAAATATTGTATCACTTTAAACAAATTCTGTTAAATATTTATCCTCATTAAGTCACTTGAATAACTTATAAAAAGATAAGAAAGAGATAAAAACACAATTTTTTATATTGTTCATCTCAACTTAGGCAACATCCAATCATTGATATTCTACCAAAATTTCTACTAATAATTAAGTCTAATTAGACTCACTAATTCATAACTCAAAAAAAAATTTAAAATTAAGTACAAATGTAGGTCAATTAAATCCAATATAGATCACAAATATATGTTTTTAAATGCTTTATCCTTGTCCTTACACTAGTTCTTTCTCTTTATCTTCATCCTTTATCTAAGCTTCATATCTCCTCCCCCTCCACCACCACCCCCCCCCCTTTGGCATAAGCAAAAAGACACTTCATAGTCTTAGTCCATGCTTAAGCATGCCTATTTTTGCAAAGAGTTCATCTTGAGCCTCCATCCATAAGTGTTTTTCTTTACGAAGTTCACCCTTCGAGCTAAAGACCAATTTTTGTAAAATGTTTATTCTTTTAAGAATGTCCTCCAAATTCGTATAGTTAGACAATTCACGTTAGTAATCAAGATATTTTATATAGAATTTCACTTTTGTATTCTCTACAAAATTAGTTACTTGACAAAAAGATGAAATATGAAATCTTACTTAGATAAAAAAAGGTGGACTCTAAATCTCTAAAAATAGGCAGTTTTAGGGGATAGACAAATAAAAACATGTTAAAAGTTGTTAAGGTATTGAAAAGAGAAGGATTTGCTCGAGATGTAGAAGGATGAACAATGAACCATCGTTCTTAACGAGGTGATAACAACACAATAATAATAAAAAAACTCAATCACAAAGTAAATACATCAGGAATAGATCTCCTCAACTTGCAAGAATTCGTGAGGAGCAACAACAAATAAATAACAATAACAAATCACCATAATCATGTAAAAGACACTAAAGATGTTTAATGTCCTCTTAAAATAAGGATAAAAAATCACGGGTTGTTTAGACCAAAGAAATAACTCTATTATGATCAACAATGGTACAAAAAATGTCTGAATGTCGTGTATAGCCAAACAAGCAACAAGACCATAATGATTACAAATAGAGAACCAAGAAGATGAAAAAGCTTAAATAACAAAACTACTATGTGAACTAAAAATCTCATAACCCAAATCTCTTTCCACAATCCAACTGTTTAGAATGCAGAACCAAATGTTACAAATTTGTTGTCAAAATTTTAGCCCGATCCAACGATGAGCGAATTTGAAGTTGTGATTTTACAGTGACTACTCTATGTATGAGTGAAAATTACTTTCCCTAGTGTTCTCTCTTGTTTTAATCCTAACTGCCTCTCTATGTCGCACTCTGTCACTCTTTTTTTTTTCTCATATCCCTTTCCACCTAAATAAGTGAGAAACCTAATGGGCTTCTTAATATTGGGCTTTTCTCCACATAGTAAGGGAACCCAATACCTAACACATCTCCCCCTCACAACTATGTGGAGATAACTGCCAAATCAACAATCCCATAACAAGATTCAAACTTTCCTCTTGGTAATATTTTAGTCATCATATCAGCACCATTATCATCAATATGAATTTTAACCAACTCTAACAACTTAACATCTAAAATATCATGTATCCAATGATACCTTACATCAATATGTTTGGACCTTAAATGGAAACTTGTATACTTACCAAGATGGATAACACTTTGACTATTAACAAATAATGAATATTTGTCATGCACAAAACCAAGATCCTACAAGAACTTCTTCACCCATAGAAACTCCTTGCATGCTTTAGTAGTGACAATAAACTCTGCCTCTATAGTAGACAATGTCACACACTTTTGTAGCTTTGATTGCCAAGCCACAACTCCCCCTACAAACTTAGTCAAATAACCTGAAGTGGACTTTTTGGAATCAATGTCTCCAACCAAATCTAAATCTAAGTAGCTCACCTAGTCATAAGTATGATTATCATGTAATGATTTCATCTCATCTTGCATTGCATTCAATCACTATTGTTTTTCTTCACTTTCCAATGCCTCATGCAAACATTCAAGTTTTCCCCCATCAGTCAAGGTCACATATTCATAAGAAAAATACCTTGTAGAAGGTTGTTTTTGCTTATTGAACCTCTCGAGTTGAACTTGAGATAGTTCAGTTGCATCATTAAGATTTCATCATGTAACATCTCACGTTTCTTTTTGACATCATCAATAGGAACATACAATCCATCTCTAAGCTGCTAATCATCAACATCATCATGATGTTCACTATGTTGAACACTACCCTCAACATTATCTAGATTGTGAATAGGCAACTATATAGGATCAACATTAATAAGACTTTTATCTTTCTCAAGTGTAGTCTTCTTCACCTTATCAATGTCCTCAATGGTTTAGTCTTCCATAAACTGCACATCACGACTTCTAACTAGCTTCTTCTCAACAAGATTAGACAACCTAGAGCTAAATTCATCCTAATCATAACAAATAAAGATGCACTGTCTTGTTTTCACATCCAACTTGTATCTTTCATCCTTTGGAATATGAACAAATGTCTTACAACCAAAGACACAAATGATCATGACTCACATTCTTGCCAAACCAAATTTTTTTTGACATTTCATTATAAAAGACAACTATAAGAGTGAGATTAATAACATGCATCGCCGTGTATAGTGCTTCACCCTAAAAATGTTTAAGTAACTTGACATCTAAGAGCATACACCTCACTCTCTCTAACAATGTCATGTTCATCCTTTATGTTAAACCATTCAACTGAGGAGTTTTAGGAGGAGTCTTCTCATGTGCAATACCTTATTGCTTGCAATAGATATCAAAGAGTCCACAATACTCACCACCATTGTTAGTATACATATATTTTAACTTCTTTTCTGATTGTCTTTCAACCAAAACATGAAATTGTTTAAACTTCTCAAGTACTTGGTTTTTTCTTTGCAAAGCATAGACTCATAGTTTTTTGGAACAATCATCAATAAAGATAATAAAGTAAAATATATTATTAAAAGATTTTACCTTCAATGAACCACACACTCTCTATCACTTTCTCTTTTTTTTCATATCTTTCTTCACTTAAATAAGAGAGAAATCTAGTAAATTTTTTAATATTAAGCTTTTTAATATTGGATTTTTCTCTAGATAGGAAAGGAACCCAATACCCAAAAGTAATACTTTCATATTTTACTGTTTTTTATTCTTGGAGAAAGAGTTTGGGAAAGTGGCTTCCTGACTCATAGGAATGAATACCTATTTGGCTACATTTGTTTTATAAAGTTAAAAACTCAATCAGATACTCAATAATGAAGTATTTTTCGTCGGTTTCTACTCTAGTCTCCATAGCACCAAAAAATATCGTCCATTTAACAGTGCTTTTAAAAATTCTGTTTGCCCCTATAAAGGGATGGATCCAGAAACCTATGTGAGGGGAATCAATTCTTTTGAAGCAATTATAAATTAAACTGATATCACTCTAGTATTGTTGTTGTTGAGTTGTATAATGTTCAGCTATCTGCACGATTCAACAACTTTTTCACCATTCAATTCAATTAACTAATGAAACACCACGTTTGTGTTTTCACATATATTCTTGTTGTGTTATGTATGTGTGTATTAATAGATGAATGAGAGCACCTTAACTCGCAGATAAATATTATGGTTTTGCTGCTCAATTTCCTGCTTAATATCAACAAATATACCGTCATAATTTGGTTATCCATGTAAAAAGATACCTTCAGTAATGATGTAAAATCAAATGAATTGCATCATTTATCTTCACGGATGGGCTCACGGATCCTTCTCTTTTTTTCGTCATCCTTTATTTCACTTTATTTTGTAAATTAAATAAACTATTAAAATAGTTATTATAAAATTCAATAAATTAATCATACATAATAAATTATAACTATTTGTTATAATATACGCTATTTTCTTAAATATTAAATATGCTTAAAATATTATATATATATATTATTTGTTGATAACGTTTTTTCACGTCAATATCCTTTTTTTATAAGCAAATTAATGGACCATATTTAACATAAGTTGTTCAAATTGATACAATAAAAGCTTTTTATAGAAATTAGAAATTTGGTTACGCTTCCACTCTTATATACAATATAAGCTGTGCAAATTGTTTTTACGCCAATATGTTGATTGACTTTTTTTTTTTTTAACAATACTATTGTCTTTTGAAGCAAAAGGAAAATAACCATTAATTTTTAACAAAAAGGACATTAATAATTTATAAATATAAATTATATTAAAAATTAGTTATAATTTTTTTAAAAATATAAATATAAATAATATTATAACTAGTTATAAAGTACGTATAGTTGAAATATTTATTTATTTTTATTTTTTATATATTGTAATAAAAATTAATATCTCTTATATAATAGGGACATTTTGATAATTATAACATATATCCTAGAAAAATATAAGGTGAGCAATAAAGATCTTGGTTTACGTACTCACAAGAGGGAACAAGGCCTATAATTTGATCAGGGGTCAAGGAGTCCCTTAGAACTAGCCAAACTAGCATAAGACCCCGCTTAGGAAGATAGACACATATTTCATGAAATTATTATAACTTTTTGTGATTATTAAACAATATATAGGTGTCCTTATCCAACCCAACTTAAAATTAAAATAAAGGTATAAACAGATTGTATTCAATATGTAAATATGCTCAATTCAAATCAATATAACTTATATTTTATGGTTGAATTGAATTATTAAGTTGGATTGAATTTATTTTAATAAATTTAATTAAAATTAAATTGGATTGTGAATT
>JAMLFT010002352.1:0-25985 GCA_026544285.1 Pachyrhizus erosus | reverse complement strand
TTGAACTTACAAAAAATAAAGTAATCAATAAAAGAATGTATAAGAATTTTTTTGGAATTTTTAGACGTAAAAATAAATTTATAGAAAATAAAAACAGAAAACAGAAAAAAGAAAAAGAAAATAAAAAAAAAAGAAAGAAATAAGAAAAAAAACGGACTGGGGTTCAAACCCGAGTCCACGAAGAGAAAGCGCCCCGTTTTGGCCAATTGAGTTACCCCACGTGGGTAGCAGTTTATGCAATTAAAAACTACATGAGGTCTAGTGCACGTGGGAATTAGAAAAAAAAAAGTTATAAGCAAAAGGGGTTGGCTGGGAATCGAACCCGCCCCTTTAGGTACTGAGAGAATTAGAGGAGTGAGAAGTGACGAATGAGACTGCTCAGCCCATCGCTGGAATTTTACTAAAATAAAATAGTATTATCCCTTCCCAATTTGAGTCATCTTATTCAACTGCCATGGAAGCTCTTCCAAAAGCTTCGAAGAAGCCTGCAACTGCCGCCTCGCCTACGCTGCCTAGGCCATTGACTCAGCAGGGCTACAACCACCCAAAATTTAATAAAATAACCAATATGGGCGATGGACAAAGGCTATAAAACGCCATGAAAGGGAGCTTCAAAGGGCAAAAAATGCGGATTGAATTCCTTCGCTCAAACTCACTCTCTGACCCATCAAAATTGCTCAAATCACTTTCATTAGCTTTGCAATTTATCCAGAAACACGTTGAAAAGAAGAAATTGAAGAAACGAACTAAGAAACGCGAAATAGCAGAGATTTTTGATATTCCATTGACGAAAAACCAAAGCTTCAAATTAAGGTAGGAGGAGTCTTCTTTTCTTCTAATTTAGATTACAAAACTATTTCATAATATGTCTATTTGATTTCTGCAAAGTTTTACACTCTGAAACTCCTCGAATCTCTGTAATTGAAAGAAAAAAATTCGTTTTCTAATGAAGGAAAACTTGTTTTCAATTGGTCATTAGAGAGTATCTAATCTCCAATTAAACCTTAGAGTATGCTCGTATAAACTCAGGGAAGAATTTTGGATGGTTAATTTGGCACGAGTTTACACAGAATGAGAATACCCAAATTAAAAAATCTTTGGTTCGAAAATCCTTGTCCAGGTGTTGAAGACGACCAAATTACCAAAATACCACTCCCTTCAAAATTTCTTTTTTAATTATTTTTAATATGTTTTGAGTGATTCAAGCCTCTAATAATTTTTAAAAATTCTAAAATTAGAGAAGACACTTTAAACGTAAGAATTTTATCAAACATGTGTTACACATTTAATTAAAAGAAGAATAACGACTATATATATATATACACACACACACACATACATATATTAAACTTCTTTTTTTTTTGTCTCACTCTTTCTTTTTTTTTACTTGGCAGTATCTATGTTCTAAAATTGAGAAATCATAGATTTTTTTTAACTGCTTTCTTTTTTGTCTCACTTTTTTTTTTACTTGGCAAATTTTTTGTTCCAAAATTGAAATATCATAAACTAAAAGCAACACACAAATGGACAATAATAGAAATGAATGAAAAAACATGAACAGTACCATTAATGAACAATGACGATAAATAGTACGCGTCAATAGTAACGGTGAACAATTCACGTAAATAGTTACTATGAACAATACCACTCTAAAACCTTGCTTTGAATATCAAATGATAAGATTCCAAAGAAGAATTGAAACAAGAAATTGAGAATTTATAGGTTAGGGATTGAGAAGCAATTGAAATTGAGACTTTTGAAAATAAAAACAAAGAAACCTAAAAGGCAAAGCACTTCAAACAAGATTGTTTGATAAGCTTAAGAAGGATTACCATAAGAATGAGAGAATTCTTGATAAGATCAAAAGATGCAAGGAAAAATCCTAACAGACCTAAAACTCACAAAGAATATCCATAAATCATGATTTCCTCATTCTAAATTCACAAAAAGTTTAATACAAATTTAATTTATAGGTTTGCCTTATTTAGAAGTAAATAAAAGAAAATAAAAATCTCAATATCACATGTAAAACCAATTTGCCATAGTGGTTATGTAATGCCCCTTTTATTTATTTTAATGTAATAGAAAAAATTTCAAGAGTTATTGCACATATAAATTTTACCTCTTAATTCGTCCGGGAAATTACAATTTAACAATAAACTATCTTGTCATATTACATTCATTTCAAGTACTTACTATATTATACATACAGTAGAAAAGTTATACATCGCATAACCTTATGATCAAAACACTAGAAACAAAAACTTTTAGCTAAACTCTTCATCAACTTATTTCTGTCTAATCTAAAGCTTCAAAGGGATTCTCTTCATCAGTTTACCCTTCCCTTTAGTTCACATTACCAGCCTGTACTAATCCCACTAATGATTAAGGAGACTAAGGAGTTTGAGGTCATCTCTGATTAGCTATATCAAGGAATTTGGATGACGGAGTCTAAGAAAGAACTACTGGCTAGTCTACATGATAAAACTATCAAGGTACTACAATGTTTATGGGTCGAAAGGCGAATTGGACATATCATATGAATGTATCATTGCCCTGGACTCTATCGTAAGTTCATCTCCCTTCTAAAGGCAAAATCGTCAGATAAAAAAGTGGTTGAAATTCGTCAGTCATGCTTAGTCTGAAAGAGAAGGGGATGTAGGAGTGAGCTATCAATTCTGAGACGCGCACATATATAATAGTAAGTGGTATATCTAACGTAGTCTTTCATCTCACCCGTTCGTGCCTAAATAGATTTTCTAATCATTTTAGGGCCCTTCATAGCCTCCTATACTACTAACTCTGAGAGGGATTACACAAATGTTTTATTGAATATCCAATTTGCAACTTTTACTTTATGACTGGGAGTACATATCCTGCTTGGTACTTGGTCCAGAGTACTCTCAACCGAATCTTGGTAATGTTTCGCTTTATTGGGGACGTCAAACTGGTTTTGTGACACTCTCTTTTCACTAAGCAATTCGCAACTTGGTACCTTATCCACCCCCAAGGTCTCACCAGAGCTTGTGTACATTCTTCAAGTACCTTTTGTAGTTAACCTTTGCATCCTCCATCTTAAATTCTCACTCAATAGGATTTTCAGTTCAGTTTACCTTCCTTGTCACTTTTATCATCCCTACTATTTTCTCCTTATAGTGGTATTGATGTCATATCAAGGTTCTCAAATGAACAATGTCCCTTTGTACATCACAATCATTCTAGATTGTATCATCATTGTTTGAGCATAGTTTAGTTCATCAATTATCCTAAAGTTATTTCAGGAATTACTATCATTGATAGACAATTAACAAGTATATTTTCATTCCATCAATAGTAGTTTTATTCAAATCACATTTTCATCATTATACAAAACATTTTAAAACATAATTCATGATTCACAATAATTAATCACACATTTATAGTCAGATAATAGGGTAGGGGTATAATGATCATTTTTAGAAAATATGACCTTTAGATCGTTTTGTCCTCATTTTCAACTCAGAATATCTCATGTTGTTATTCATGTTTGATAAGTTTATCTTTCTTGGGTTAGAAGGTTCTAACAGTCAAAAATTAATTTTTTTCTAATGTTAGGGCATTTTGGTCATTTTTATTAAATATGTTTCTAGGATTTTTCTTTTCACAAATATGGCTCCAATGTTTTTCTTACTAACTTCTTGAGTTAAAAAGGACAAATTAGAATTAAAGGTAAATTATGCAAAGTAAGGGCATTTTGGTCATTTTTAAATATTTATCTCCTTTTAACAATTTTCTTTCATTTTAACCCAGAACTTCTAAATTTTTTTAATATTACTCGGAATGAATAAAATCATGTTTTAGAATGACTTAGAAGTGATAAAATCCTCATTTTATGCCTTAGGGGTAAAATGGTCATTTCATAAAATTTACCTTTTCAAATTTTTACTTTAGATTCTTACCCCTAAATTTTTAAGATAGATTCTAATTCATGCTACAAGGCACTTAGTCTATTTTCTAGAATTTAAAATGACCTAAAACGATAAAAAAAATACTTACTTTTATACCCTAGGGACAAAATGGTCATTTTAAAAATAATTTTATTTTTAAGTATTTTTAAATTTTCAAAAATGATTTTAAGATTTTGGACATGTTCATAAATAGTTCCCAAAATTTTTCCATCAGATTTTTGATTAAAACAGATTAAAAATTTTACATTTCTTTTCTTGTGGATATTTTTGGAATTTTCAAAATAATTTAATTTTTAATCAAAGTTTTTGAGAAAACTTCCTTCATCCTCTGGTACAAGGGTAGGGCTATCACTAGTTTTATTTTGAGGTTAAAATGAGCAAAAATGACACAAAAATAAAGAAAAATAGTACAAGAGTATTTTGGTCATTTTTTCTAAAGAAAGGGTAAAATGGTAATTTATCAGTCATCTTTAGCCTCTAGCTCTAGCTATGGTTCGAGCTAGAGAATTTCAAATTTGGGAACTTCAATTCCCTTGGTGTTTTTGACAAATAAACCATCCAAAATCCTTCATTAACTTCTTCTTTATCATTCCAACTCTTAATTGATTCAACCGTACCCAAATTTAGTTATTCGAAATTGAATTTTTACAGAGTTTGAAATAGATAAATTCTAATTCAATTACTAAGATATAATGCGAATTAGACCACAAAACTGTGCAGAAACCAAATTGGAGTAATATAGATTAATTTTGGGTATCGAATTTAGAGAAATGATAACTCCTCCTATCTCAATTGAAGTTTTCCCAATTCGTTAATGGCGAAGCTCAAAGTCCTTTACAAATTCATGATTCCTAGAATTATCCTTTGAATTTTTTCAATAGAAACGTACGAAAGGTGATTTCAAAGTGAATGAGACAAGTTTGAAGCAATTTGGTGAAGAAATGAGAGAGAATTTTGAGGTTGAAGTTCTTTATGTTCTTCTAAATTTTGAGCTTTGATTTCCTTTATATACACCTCCATGGCTTGATTCCTTCATGGAGAATCATGCCTAAACTAGGGTGGTGTAGGGGTGGCACTGACAGAGCATGTGGTGTTCAGGGTTCAGACAATTTTAGAGTAAAAAATTTGGCTCGAGGTTGAAGATAACTCAGTTGCTTCCATGACGGTTTATTATTTTTGGGAAAGGTTAAATAGATTTTAATTTGTAAAAATAACAATGATGGATCTAGCGGTCAAATGACAAATCTTGCACTCTCATTACTCCTTCGACCCTTATGTCTACGCCTTTGAATCTGTCTCAAGCCTTTTTGTGAAATTCGTGTTTTTAAGTTTTCATTTAACGACGTGTTTATCTCTTTTATATTTCTTTTGTGTTTTAATGCTACCCACGTGGGTAGCTTAGTTGGCAACGCTCCTTGCTTCTTCTCTCTCCTCTAAGGTTGCGGGTTTGAACCCTAACGCCTATTTTCCTCTTATTCTTCTTTCCATTTCTTTATTTCCTTTTTTTTCTTTTTTCTTTATATTTTATTTTGTTATTTTCTGTTTCTAATTTTTTTATATAAATTCTATTTTATATTTTAAAGATCCTAAAATCTTAATTATATTTTTTTTCTGAATTTAATTTTCTTTTTCATAATAATCTATTTATTTGATAAGTATTAGTTTATTTTGTCTAAAATATTTATTTATTTATTTAATTTCTAAAAATTTATTTTTTAACTTCTAAAAATTATTTTATGATTCTAATTCTAATTCTTTCTAATTTTATTCTTTTCCTTATTCCTCTTAGGATTAAATTTCTATAAATTTATATTTTTCACTCTTTTTATTGTTATTTTTAAATTTCAAACACTTTACTAACTAAAATTTTATTTTCTTTCTTTCCTAAACAATATACATTAATTAATAATTTTATTTTTTTTAAGATAGATAGGAGATAAATTCTAAAAATATATTATCATGATATTGCAAAATTTTGGGATGTTACAAGTTAAGTGTGGGCATGTGTTGAGCTTTTGACAATTGGGGCTCCAGTAGATGGGGTCACCTTGTGTTATAATGTCTCTTGGGATTTTCTAAGCCTTCTTTTAGTCATGGGTTCACCTAAGTCTTGAATTGAGTCATGATCCTGATTCTTCTCATCTTGGGTTTGGGTTTGTTGATCATAAACCTCATCAGTTTGGGCTTTGATGTCCACATCATTTTGTAAGGCATTTAATTGATTATGTTTGACTTCCATTTAAAAGACATCTATCTTCCAAAATTAAATATATTATTAGCTCCTGTAATTTTAAAACACAACTCAACCTTTCAAACAACCAAAAGAAAAAAAATAATTATTAAACTAATACTTTTCTTACAAAATTTAAGTTACATAATTAACTACAAAATTTATAAACAAACTAAAAAAAATCAAAACATATATACTTCATGTTATACATAAACAATTGAAATAAAATTTATCAATATTTTTTGAAACTATTATTTAAATATTAGATTCATAATTTAAAAAATTGAAATCAATTATGTTGTAAGCATAATCAATTATACTTATAGCTTAATCGATTTTATTACCTTGTAGTGCTATTGTTCCAAAATTAAAAAAAAACACTTTTTTCATGGGTTTGTTACTATTCAACCACGAGTTTCGCAGGACACTATAGTAATTGAGAAATTCACTATATACTTTTCTTCATTTTTTCGATCAGATAAGCAGAAAAAAAAATGTTGAGTCCTCCGTTACTATTTATTTTTATCTTCTTAATTCTACTGTAATTGTTCCAAACAGGCATATTCCTCTCCTTTTTCACTATTTTTCACTGTCTCCAACCTTTATTTCATTATATTATGTTGTTCCAAATAGAAGGTAAGTTATTTTTTGGATTATATATGTTTTTCATACATGTAATATAACTTATTTTGATTTTACTACCTTACCAATTTTTTTATTTTAGTATCTCATATTTTTTGTGTTTGATTTTACCAATTATCATTAGTTTGGTTCTATTAAGTGATAACACAACAAACAATTTGTGTGGAAATCTAACCAGTAAATTTGTGCAACAACAACAAACAATATAACTTATTTATTAAAAGTTAACTTTATTATTTATAGTTAAATTTTTTTGTTGTTGTTGGATAATATTTCTAGTTGAATTTTCATACAAAATATTTGTCATGCATTGTGTCTTAAAAGATAACATTGTTATTTTTGGTTGAATTTCCCTACAAATTATCTATTATGTCATCACTTAACAAAATTAAACTAATAATAGGTAGTAAAATCAAATATAAAAAATGTAAGATATTAAAATAAAAATAGATAATTTAGGTAGTAAAATCAAAATAAATTATTTTATTTTGCTTAAGAAATGTTATATAGTTGTATTTTAAAAAATTCTAAATATGTACAATTCGCTAAATTTTCTTTCAATAAATTTATACGACAAATCTAATATGAAAGATTGTTTGACAAAATCATACTTAAGATTACTAGCATTCTAAGTCTTAACATTTACCTTAGCTCACATAATCCTACCTCTCTTGTACTAATTCGTTTGTATCACTTGTCTAGCAACTATGTATACATCTCATTTCTTGCAACAATAATAACATGTATTGAAATAGCTCCAAAATCTTGATTAATAAAAATAATCCATAAGGAAACCTTAGTAAGACTCTATAATCATATTGTGTTGCATTACCTTTAAGATTTTTTGTTATTATTATTATTACAATTATTAATTATATTATATTTGGTGTTATTGTTATATGATTATGTTGGTGTTGCAATTATTTTATTTTTTGTTATTATGGATATCATGTTGTGATTATTATTATTAATTTTTGTATTATATATTATTAATAATATTTTTAGTAATGTTGTTATGCTATTATTATTATTGTATTATTTATACTATTGTGTTTTTTTGTTATTGTTAAGGTACTTCAACATTAGGAACTAGTTAGAACATGATGATAAAGATTAAGAGAGTACCTAAGACCCAACAAGGGATTTAACCACCTAAACCTTACCTACCTAAGTGTTGTGAGAAAGGGATAATAACATATTAGGTTTAGTTTTAAGGAATAGATAAAAAGAGAGAAGTGAAAAGAAAAAAATGAGAGAAAGAATCAGATAGTTAAGTTGAAACTTTCCTTTGTGCCTTGGTTTATATAAGTGTTATTTCTCTTGTATTTCTCAACCCTTTGTTATTGAGTTCATCTTTTTTCTTTTTTTTTTGGTCTTGAGTTGAGATTTGATGGTTTTGGGTATTGTATGAGTAATTGAGGATCAATTGTATTAAGTAATTAATTGAATAAGGTGTTTGGTTGTTTTTAGGGTTCTTGCCTTTTTATGCTTTTAGTTTATAAATTATTGGTTTTAAGCTTATTTACATTCAATTATTTGTTGATTTTCGTTGCTTTGGATTCATGTTGAGTGTTTGGATGAGTTTTAAATCATTTGTGAATGTGTGGATAAGTTAGGTTTGAGTATTTGACACTTGGAGTGAAATTTGGGGCATTAGGGACCAATGGGGAAAGTTATGTAACACAAAATCACAACTTTCTGCTGGTCAAAATTCACTAGGCAAAAATATGTCTCATTAGGCAAATTGAAGACAAAGATAAGGGTGAGCCTTTGAAAGTTTTTTGTTGGGAGAACATAGAAACTCGCTAGGTTAAAATAAGACAAAAATGAGGTGAGCTATTAGAAGTTTTTAGTTGGGCGAATGCAGAGTTCGTTGGGCAAGGGAAAATTTGCTAGACGAATTCATGGTTTTTCTAGACGAATTTAATGAAAAAAATTTAAAAAAATGGTCTTCATGAAAATTATAATTTTAGATATTACCCCATTTCTATATATAAGAAACAAATGACAGTATATTCTTAATTATAAAAACATATGACCACTTTCAAATATATTAATTATTAATTTTTTATATCCCTAATTTATTGTAAATTCTATTAATAAGTTATTGAATTATTAACCATATAACTTATATTTTCATTGATTGAAAAATTATTTTTTGGATTATAAGTAGTGTCGTTATAATTTAAATTTCACTTAAACCAATTAATACTATAAATATTTTTGAAATAAAACTTAAATTTATAACATTATTAATTAAATGAACTAATTTAACCATTTTTATTAATCTTGATAAATTAAGTATCTATTTTTTATATACAGAAACAAAGGCAATATTAGCTAACTATTGGTCTTCACTAAAAAAATAATGTCCAAAGTTCAATATATGGTTTTAAAAATTTTGAAACTTAAAACTAAAAATAATCAAAAACATAATTTAAGTTATTACTATTGAAAATAATTATTTTATTTACAAATAATTAATTATTACTTAAAGTTTTTTAGTATAAAAATCAATAAAACTATTAAATATTCATAATTTGAAAAACATAATTATATTAAATTAAAATGTTAATCATGTTTTAAAATCTTGAAAAATAGGTCATCTTTGATTTTAATTTAAAATCACAAATTTTCATCCCATATTTTTCAAAATAAGCAATGTTAGACCTTAATATTAATCCTCCTAATTCCTTAGAAAATATTAAAATAAAAATTAAATGTATTAAATGTGCTAAAAATATAAAAATCCATTTAATACATAACATATAAATAAAGGAAGGTGATTCGTAAAAAGAATGTTGTAGAACTTATAACTATTATTTTGCAATATCCGAACTTTAGACCCTAAAGCTATTACTATAAGGGATGTAAACTTACAATTTTAGAGACTGAAGTTTAGTTATTAAAAAAAATACATGGACAAGAAACTTATGGTTCTAGAAGTGAAATACTAAAATTAAAAATGACCCCTTTTTTATGGAATAAAAACACTGTTAATCTCAAAATAATTTGTTATGCTTTTACCCAATTAATAATTTTTTCATTTCATATAACGAAAACATTAAGAAGTAACGATGAAATTAAATTTTGTCAAAAAATAATAAAATTAAACAATGATTTTTAAATATTAGAAAATTTAAAATAAAATAAAATTAAAATAATAATTATTTTTAAACACAAAATATATAAGAATTTTTGTGTAAATTTTTATACCATGTTTGAATTCAAATTTTCATGTTTTTAAAAAATATTTACAAACTACAAAATTATAAGAGAAATTTTTAATGTCAATTCAAGCCTGCATTTAAAACTTTTTTTTTTTATATAAATCTTAGTTACATTATTAACCTTATTTAATTGATGTATTATTTTTATTTTATTTTTATTTTTGCCAATGGGATAAAAGAGAAAAGATAGCAAGCAAAAGCAAGTTACAACGTAAAAAGCCATATCAGCATGAAGCCATATAAAAAAAGAAAAAAAAAAGTGTCATATCAAAGTGAAGCAACAAACTTAATACCCTTAGAAAGAACTTCATAGACTGTAAGATCTTGATAGGAAAAAATTATTAAATAATTTTAGATTATCATATAATTCATGTTTTTATCAATTTTTATATAATATATAATTAAATATTATTAATTATTTTTAAAAAAATTAAATATGTATCATGTTATTATTAATTATTCCTTTCTTAATCAGTATATATGCACAATAATTGCCCTTAGGAACATTTCTCTGGAAAAGCTGGTTGAGTCCAAACATAAGAGAAATACCTTAAAGAAAAGAAAACTTTGTTTAACAGTTTATGCATTGTTATAGTCTTTATTGGATTTATGAGAAAAAAAAATTATACATTAACGGTATTTATATTATCATCTAATAATTATATGTTATTGTATATAATAAATATATTGATTTTTATAATAATTATCTTAAAAATTATATTAACAATATATTAAATTATTTTATACAATTAATATATCACTATTAATTTTTTTTTTTTATATTTCTATGTATATACATAGTCTGAAATCATTAAATGTATCTTATTAAACATTTTAAATTTTTTTTAAAATTTAATAGAAAATTACTTTCATATTTTTTATATAATATATTTTTCAGTAGAAAACATTATTTTGGAACTTTTATTATATACAACACGTAATTGAAAAAACCTTAATTAATAATCTTGTGAACATCAATTCTTAAAATTGACTTTAAACAATTAAAATTAAAATGTTTTTATTGAACAAGAAATACATATGATATTTTTATATTTTTAATTTAATAAATATATTTTCCTAATAAAATCATTTTATTTTAATTGCTTAAAATTAAGACTGTCTAACGTAATCAAAATCTTTTAAAAATTTAAACATATATGTAATAAATGAAAACACAAAGTTTATTAACATATTCATTTTTTGGTATTAAAAATAGTTAACTAAATATATCTAATACTCTTTGGAACATCACTTACCTTTCATTGACGATATCTTAGTTAAATAAGTCATGATTATTTATAATTCATTTCAGTAATTTAATTAAGTAGACTAAAATGGAAAGAGAAAAGATAGAAAGATAAAAAAATGGAAAGAAAATAATGCATGATATAATAAAAAAATATGAAATTAAAATAAAATAAAAATTAAGTAATCAATTTAATTATTGAAATTATATTTTATTGTTGTATTAATTCTTAAAATTAAATAAAATTATAAATAAATTTCTAAATGGTATTAAAATTTTATCTAAGTTTTGTAAAATTAATTATTTTATCTAAGCAATAATAATAATATATATATTCAGTTATCAAAATAAAAAAATGACTAATTTTAAAGACTAACTCTAAAAAAATTAAAAAACTTATTCAATTTTTATAATTTTCGAGATTAATGTGATAACAAAATATAATTTTAAGAGTAAATTAATTATTTAAGGAAAAGAAAAAAAAATGAATGGTTATAATTTTTTAATTGAAAAATAAAAAAATAAAATAGTAGTATATATGTCTTGGCGGGAAAAGGGACCGTCAAATCCGGTAAAGTGTAGGAGACAAGTTTCTCAAAGGTCCTCTCTCTTCAATATATAAAGTGTGCGGTTTTAGGGCAACAAAGTCTTCCCATCCTCTTCTTCAATAATAAATACCCTTCCCGTCTCTCTCTCACTCTCATTACTTTCCCTCCAAATCTCTCCCTTTTCCCTCCTCACTCTCTTCTACTCCTTCCCACACTCACGCATTCTCCCTCACTTCACTTCCATTTCCAAACCCTATATAGTCCTTCCTCTTCCATCTCAAAATGGTTCAGACCAGAACAACCCCTAAGTCCGCTAAACCCCAAGCCATCCACCCCCTTACTCCCGCCCAAACCCGCGAACCTTCTTCTGTCTCCGCTGCCGCCACCTCTATCCTCCTCTCCGCCCCGCTCCGCCGCCGCAGCCTCCGCCTTGCCTCCCTCTCCAACTCCGATCCCGCCCCCTCCCCCGCCGCAACGCCCGTTAGGGTTTCCACCGGCAACCGGAAGCCAACCAGTCCCCAACGCGAGGGCTTTCTCAACATAAGATCGGGAAAGAAGGTTCTCAAGAGAACAATGGCAAACGATTCAAAAGATGATGACGACTCAGCGGATAAGAGTGATGACGTGGCAGTGGCGGTTGATTGGAATGTGACAACACCAGAATCCAAAGCGGAAAACTCAGGCATCATTGCAGATGACTCCGACCCCGACGCAATCCCCGATTCCGCGGTTAGGTTTTCCATCGGGAACCGGAAGCGCAAGAGTGAATCAACCGGTTCCGAACGCAAGCGATTTCTCAACTTAAGAGCGGGAAAGAAGCCTCTCAAGAGAGCAATGGCAAACGATTCACTAGAACAAGGCAATAACACAAACGAAGACACTACGGAGAAGAATGATGACGTGGCAGTGGTTGTTGATGGCAATGTGATGGCAGAGGACTCTGGTGTTAACACTGTAGCAGATAATGGACCTTCGCGTGTTCGTAAACATTCTAGAAACTCTAACGCAAGAGAGCGCGGTTCCGGTTCCAAGAGGAACGATCACATGGAACGGTTTCACGACATAGCGCGGGAAAACGCGTCTCGGTTTGCTTTTTTCGCACCGGAAGAGGAAGACGATGACCAGTCACTGCCGGTGGAACCGGAGCGTGATGAAATTGAGGACTGGCCCGGCCCTTTCTCCACGGCCATGAAAATCATTAGAGACCGAGGGACGAAGTTGCAAAACGCTCAAGCGAGTTCGCAAACCAGCTTGTGTGAGTCTATTAAGTGGGTTCCCAACGCGAAGAAAGGGAATGTTGGTGTTTTGGTTCCGTCTTTGCAAGAGATGTGCCTTAAGATTCTTTTGAACAATGTTGACGCTATTGCTTCGCTCGAGAGTGTGCCTGATTCGCTGAGACACCGACTTAGCCAGTTACTCTGTGACTCGAGGAGAATTAACGGCCATTTTCTCGAGCTTCTTGTGCGTGGAACTCCCACGGAGATTCGGTTACGGGATTGCTCGTGGTTGACAGAGGAACAGTTTACTGAGTGTTTTCGAATGTGCGACACGGGGAATTTGGTGGTATGTGGTTTAAGTTATTTAATTGCATTTTGTATTGCTTGCTATTTTTGCTGTACTTGAAATTTGTGTTTTGATGTTTATAAGCTACTGTTGCTGCATGATTGTCATTGAGTTAACTGAATGTTATATTTCTAATTTGGCATGGGTGGTTTCTGAGCTGGTGTTAATATAAGATTACATATTTCTATTTTAGGATGGTTTTATGATAGATATTCTGAGATAATTATTTTGGTTTTGTTTATGATTGTGACTCTGATTAAAAGGATCTGGTATTTAGCTTTGCAGCATTTTGTTCATTGTATGATATCTATGGACTGCATTGTCTATTATTTGTTCATTTTATTTTTGTAGGTGACACCCCTAAGCATGGTACTTTATGGATGTGTATAATTTAACATAATTTTCCTCTGCTGGATATTGATTTTCATTTAGTGGTTGGAAACTACCTCTTTCTGTGCCCTTGTTTACTACTACTGCGTTTAAACATCAAGCTTGGGCTTAGCATTTTAAGCAACAGCTATTTTGACATAGAGCAAAAAGAGAGGGTGGCAGTGTCTTTTAGCTAGTAACATATTTTTCTTGCATTGGGGAACCTAAATTAGGGGTTATATTTTGAATTTAAATGCAGATATTGTATTATTTTTGTTTTCCTTTTCAAATCTTCATATTTGCATTGTGTGCAATACTTGTATATTTTGGTCATGTGTTGTGTTAAGTGAGTGGATATCTATAATATCTATATAATCCAGAATAGCTATAAGCTAACTTTTTACTATTCGTTCTATAGTGAGATTCCTAGGATAGATATTATAGTGAGCTCAATGATCGTTGTTTATCCACAGTATTGCATGTGGGTTGTTCTATTGACCTAATACCAGATTAGGCTTTCAATTAAAAGTTTATTGTTTATTATGTAATACATCTACAAAGTTCAAACATGGAGGAAAAATTAAATTAAAAAATAAATACCTTTCAGACTGCTACTCAGTCTGACTTCTCAAATTTTATTTATGTTGCAGTTTTTCTCAACTCTAAAATTTAATTATAAAATGGTTAATGCTTTCAATTAAGCTAACGAGTTTGCTAACATTTACTGTTCAGTGTTTTAATTTATGTTATAATAAATAAACCATGCTAAACACTTAATGCCCATATAGACTTAGGTCCCATTTCCTCTGTGGAAAGGTTTCTTCTACGTATTTTATTCCTGAATTGTTAAGTTAGCATGCCAGAGTTTTGAATTTTGAAAACTAGAAAACATTTCTTCATGTCGTTCAATTTTCATCTATAAAAGGAACATTTGCTGTTGTGTTTTTTGCAACAGTGTTCGGTGGTTGTTCATATATTTTCTTCTAGTTTAGCATCCTTTCAAGTCAAATGGTTTTGTTGTTCCACGTACTGGTATGTTTGACTTGGTAATCACATGTGGAGGTTTAAGGTCAAATGTATGGGATATGTTAGTGATCCTACCAAACCATTTGCAGTAGAAATGGTTGTCATGGATGTTAGGGTTAGTTTTAATATCTTTTTCCTTTTGTGTTTGTCTTTTTCTTGATTTTTTTCATTTAACTTGTATATGATACGTATTTGTGAGACATCAAAGATAATTAAAATATATCATAACATAGTGTATTTCAGCACACAGTAATACCATTATGCTCTCTTTTTTTTTTATAAGACTACTATGCTCTCTTAACACTAATATAATCCAAAATAACTTTAACAATGAGTGGTGCATAACTGCCATTCATTTTATTCAACAGCTTTCTTTATGTTATTCTCTATTTTGATTTTCAATATCAATTTATGTTCAATGTCTGGTCTGTAAGATAGGTTTGTATCAATTCACATATTTTCCTTAGAGATCATTTGACTTAAAATATTTACAAAATAGTGTAAGAAGTTTTATGTTTAAAAATTCTAGAAAGATATAAATTATGTTAAATTTAATTGTTTTTGTAATTTTGAAATGTAAAATGATAAAATAGTTTAATTATTTTATATTTATAATATAGATAAAAATAGATTCTATTAATTTTATAATATTTAAAATTCATATCAATATTTTGAATAATTTAAAACATAAGAAATAGTTAAAATACATGTAAATTATTAAAATCAAATATAACATAAAATAACTGAATATAAAACTTGTTTCTCATGATTTAAATATTGAGTATAACAAAACTGTGACTTTAAATATTGTAAATAAATACATAAAAGAATATTAGTTTTATCTAATTATTTCAATCAATTTTTTAATTAAGGATTTGCAATGATATTATATATTGAAAGTATATTAAATTAACATTATATAAAATTAAATTAAACATCAAAGTAAAATATTTAATTTACAGTATAATTATATATTTTAAAATAAAGAATAATATAACATAATATAATGTGTAATTTTAACAGTACATTCTTGATAAAATAAATAATTCTCATATATTTAATTATTAAAAATTATATATTTTGATTATATAGTGAAAATATTTAAATTCAATATTACTTAAAAGAATTATTATTATAAAACATTTTAATTATTTAAATATTTATTAAAACAAAAATATAAATTTAAATTTAAATATTGTAAGTAATATAATTTTTAAATGAGTTTCCTATTGTTATTAGGTATTAAAGTTATTATTATGCTTTATTTAATTTAATTTTACATTTAAATTTAAATGCCATTGTAATTTTGAAATATGAAATGACAAAACAATTTATTTATTCTACAATGATATTCCAAATAAAAATACTTTTAGTATTTTCATAATATTTTAAGTTATTTACATTCATAATTTGAATCATTTAAAGTAACATAAAAGAAATAAACGTAATGATTACTATGTATTTATATGTATGATTTCATATGATATGAAAAAAATGAAGTTTTTTATTTTATGAGATAAATAATTCTTTTTCTATTAATACAAAAGCGTCTGGAACAAAAATGTCCCTGGCAACGCCGCGTAGGACTACTAGTATTGGACAAGACAAGATAGGTTTAAGAATAAAAGTATTAAGGAGAAAGTTCAGGTAGCAGCTAATGTAGAAAAATGGTAGAAACTTGCTTTAGGTGATTTGAACATGTTGAAATCCCATTAAGGAGAGTAGATAAAATAAAGAGTAGACTGATTGCTATAGGTAGAGAAACGGAGACAAACATTAAGCAAAACCGTTAAGAAGGATTTTAGGTCAATAGTTTGTCTATAAACATGATATATAAATTATGATAGAGTAGTATGTTGTCATTTCATACATGTAACTGGCCTTTACCTAATGGGAATAAAAGCTTTGATGTTTGTTGACTTGTTATGTTTTTTTATTTTTCTTGCTTTGCTCAATTTTAACTGTGTATTTGCTCGCATGTTTTTTTTCCTTGTGTTTCCTGTTTTTCTTTTTGAATATTGGATTAGCTTCTTGTCGGCTTCTGTTTCCAAAATCCTATAGTAACTAAGTTCTAGTCATTTATTTACTTTTGTGTTATAGGTACTTCAACTTGACCAGTGTGGGCGCTGTTTGCCTGATTATGTAATATTTGCTACTCTGGCTCAGTCCCCAAGGCATTTAGCTAGATTAACTACTCTATCCCTTAGTGGTGCATGCCGACTTTCAGATGGAGGTTTGCGTGCACTTGTCTCTTCTGCTCCAGCACTTAGATCGATAAATCTCAGCCAGTGCTCCCTTCTCACATCTGCCAGTATATATATTTTGGTTGAATCATTGAAGTCTCTTCTGAAAGAGTTGTACCTTGACGATTGCCAAGGCATTGATGCTACGCTAATCGTGCCTGCACTAATTGAGCTTGAACATTTAGAAGTTTTGTCAGTAGCTGGTATTCAAACTGTTTGTGATGAATTTGTCAAAGATTACGTTGTTGCTCGTGGGCAAAACATGAAAGAGCTTGTTTTGAAGGACTGTACGTAAGTGCCACTGTCTCCTTAAGCTATTTCCATTGAGAATTTCATTTAGAAAGTTTGGTGAACAAATTCCAATTGAAGAAAAATTAAACCCAAGTTGGGATTTATAGTTAATAGATTTGGTGTCTAACTGTTTAGCTAACTGTTAATCATTCTTTGAACATGGGTTCATTGTGAATTTGGTTAGTTCTTTTGAAATGGCACACATTTTCCTGAAGTTGCAATTTCCTTATCTTCCTTCATTTTCAAAAATAATCGGTTCTTTAAGTTTATTGATTTATATGCCCTAATGTGCAGAAACTTGACTGATGCATCAATCAAAGTCATCGTTGAGCACTGTCCAGGATTATGTGTGCTTGATCTTATGAACCTGAACAAATTAACAGATTTATCCGTAGGACATCTTACAAATGGTTGTCGTTCACTTCATACACTGAAGCTTTGCCGAAACACATTCAGGTGTTCTTTCTGTTCTCCACTTTTTTTTGCCCTTACCATAAGACACTTGTGTTACCCTCACTTTTTACTGTGCACTTGCTTCTTGTTCGTCTAAGATCAGTCTGATCTTTGCAAGAAGTGAGTCATGGTAGTTTCTTATTTATTAATCGGATGGTTTATTCACATGCACTAAGTATTTTGTTTTCCAGAAGTTGAAATTTTGATACCTTTTTCCATGATTAATAGGGAATGGATCCATGCATGAGAGATTTCTACATGGTAGGTAGGGTCATTTAAAGAGATAGACACCTAAACCCTAAATATGATCCTAAAATTTTTCTGGTAGGGCATTTCAAGAGTCTGTCTATCTCCATATACATTACCTATCATATGTAAAAACGTGCAAAGACGATTCATTCTCTCGTCTGATTCCCTAACTTAACACAAGTATTGGATACAAATTTTCTTTTGTATTCTGATGGAAACCGGGTAGATTCATTGATTCATAAACCAATCAACGAATCTACCTAATAGAAAATAATTCCTAATAATTATGTATTAGGGATACATGTGATAGTAGGAAACTACCTAATGGCAGTTATATGTTGAAAATAAGTGACTGCAGTACTAGATTAGAAATATATCTAATATAGGGTATGTAACCTGTAGTGTGGACAGAGATTATATCTGTCTCTGTAGGATATTTTTGTAACAAGCAAATTGTTATATTGTGTATCATGTGTTCCCTAATACTCCTTTTAGTTTTTAATACAAGACACTTGTAGTAGAATTTTGCAGACCAATAAAAATAAGTTAATTAATTTTATAGGTTTTTTAAAAAATATTATTAGTGTATTAATTTTGCTCTTATGAGAACATTATGCTTCATTGTAAAAAAAAAAAGCATATATATTTGGAATATTTATAAAAGCAAATAATGAAAAAGAAATTAAATGATTTAAAAGAATTATAAAATATCTTATAAAAACGATCATCAATTTCTTCTAAACAATGTCTTATATTAATCTCCAGTGCTCTATCATATCATGGATTAGAGAATTAGTTATTCCACCATATTGTCATGTATGTATGATAATGCTTGGATGGTGCCTATTGGATCTAATCATGATATCTTTCTATTTGATGAATAAATTACCTTACCATTTTGTTTGTGTAGTGATGAAGCAATTGCTGCATTTGTGGAGACCAATGGGAGGTCCTTAAAAGAATTGTCACTTAACAACGTTAAGAAGGTACATTGTTTTTTGCTGGGGTATGGGCGCACATGCTCTATAAACAGTACATGTATGGGCCAATAGTACTTGAACATTGTGATATGCTGGAAGAGATGCTCTGTGATTGTAAAATGATTAACTAACCTATTTTGAGCTAAGGAATAGCCTGTAAAACATAATTACTAGAAGTATCATCAAATTATCCTTGTTTTCTTGGTCAAAATTCTTCTATTCTCTTGTCTGTAAATGCACCTCATTTGGGTTTGCTGTTGTCAGTTTAATTGCTGCTTGCTAATTCTTTGGTATATTGCTTTACTGAGCGCCTCGTATGATTTTATCCAGGTTGGTTACCACACAACCTTATCACTTGCAAACCATGCAAGAAATTTGCATTCTCTAGATCTATCTTGGTGCAGAAATTTGACAGACAATGCATTGGGAATGATTGTGGATAGTTGCTTGGAACTAAGGTTACTTAAACTTTTTGGATGCACTCAGGTATATATCTATCATTAAACCTCACCTCAAAGGCATGTGGTTGTATAAAAAAATGTAGTTTTTGTTTTGTATCTTTGTTTATTTTGTTATGGTTGTGTGCGTATTGCAATGATATGATTCATCCGAGTATATATAAATGCTACGTATTGTTGCAGGTAACAGATGATTTTCTTAATGGCCACTCAAACCTACAGATCCAGATAATTGGTTTGAAAATGTCTCCCGTGTTGCAACATGTCAAAGTGCCAGATCCTCATCAGGGTGCTTTGAATTATTCATCAGTCTCCGTAGATTTGGTATAAATTAGGATCAGAATCTGAATATATAGTGGCATTTAGTGTAACAATGTCTACTAAGAAATTTCCAGTAGATCCAGATCAGACTAAAAAATTCTGCTACATCATGCCTTTAATTGAAGGTGTTTTGACCATTGACGTCTGAATTGCCCGTTTTGTGATATGTATGTCTGTTAAATGTATCTTAACGAATAGTGAATATAATTTTCCTTTACAAACATTTATAGTATATGTACGAACTAATTTTCATCCTGACTATTTTATTTTGTGTGCCGATATCATCAAACTACACCAATTGATGACAATCTAATTTTGGTAATTGTACGAATTCTGATTATCAGACATTCTTATTTTAGTTAATTTACTTATAAATATGGATGATACAAGAGATTTACAATTCAATAAAAATTGAAAAAGTCAGTCAAACACGGAAAATCACATAAGTGAAAATTGAAAACTTTGGAATATAAGTATAGTATCTTTTTTTTTTTTTTTCTGTTCTGTAACCGGTGAAAATATTGCCTAAGGCAAGAATAACAGAACCAGTGAAATACAAGAGCAATATTTTACTGCAGACATTTTCACTTAATGAGATTTGAGCCATTGAAATTATTTAATTTTAAAAAAAATATTGTAAACTCATTTAAAAGATATCGATGGATGAGATTAGTTCACATGTTTAACTTTCACTGTAGGGAATCTTTCTCCAATAGAGGAATATGATCATTTGACTGCGAAATTAAATTGAAAACAAAACAAAAATGTTGCAATAAAAAAGAAGTTTTTCAAATTCAATACATCTGAGTTTGTTTTTCAAATGACAGAGTTCTTTTTTCTCCATTAAATATAATATCAGGAAGAATACAGGACTCCTATGGAAACTGCAGAAGGAATACCCATGCATTTAAAAGGAAATGGGAGAAATAATGGAAACTTAATACCTTAGATACAAGCCTAGACACCTACATGCATTTACATAAACTAAAAGCTCATACCTATGATTACAGGAACTATTCAAATTCTGAAATTCGCAATTGTTTCGAAGGCATCCAATTGAAGCGTAAGTAATCTTTCATATTTTATGTCTGTAAACGTAGTAAGTAAGTTTCTTCTACCAAGCGAGAGTTTACCATTTCAACCATCTGAGAACGGCAAGAAAGTTGCCAGTTATGGCATTTCACAAGTAGAAATAATCCATTATGAATAAACCATAAATTTCATCCTTAAAGGATTACCCTCACTCCTAAACGGTTCCTAAAGAAAAAAAACTATATAAGAAATAAGTATCAGAAATTGGGCCGGTTTGTTTAAACTAAAAAAGAAAGTAATTTTCAAAAAAGTTTTTTTTTTAAAACAAATAGGATTTGCTTTTCAAAAAAGTAATTACTTATATAGTTTTATGACTTTAGATATTACTTAGGAGAGAGGGTAATTATTGAGAACCAAATTGATGGTATATTCAATCCATTATAGACAATGGGAAATACACATGAACTAACAATTTTACCTCGAAGCCCATCTTTTGGTACAATATCTGTGCTGGCCTATTATTTCTGTCCACATGCACATACACCTGTGTCACACCTGCTAAATGAATCCAGGAATATGTGAACTTCTAGTCTTATTTCATGAGTTATATCAAACAAAGAAAAGTTACTGTCACTACAATGTTTATATTACCATTAGATTTTGCTGCTTCAATAGCAAAAGACATCATGTTGCTTGCAATTCCCTGTCGCCGAGCTGATTTGATAACACATAAGTTCGCAATGTAGCCATATCTGCTTGGTGGTGTTCTGTTGATGCTGCAAAAAAGAGGAGCCTTTACCCGTTCCTGCAGAAATGATCAAGTTGCAATATGCATGAACACCATCAGTGTAATAGACAAAGCAACAAATGAGATAGTATGAGTAATACCCCAGGATAAGTCTCCCCTTGGAGCAAATATCGGATATTCAAATCAAGGGTTCCTACAACACTTTTTAATATCGAGTGTTTTGCATTCTTCTGCTCCTTCTTCACCTGTTATACTTGACTCCAAACACCATAAGTTGAATCACTAAGGACAATCAACTATCAAACTATTCGGAAGTCAACAGGTATCTTCTCATTTTAATCTTCAAATTAGAGCTTTAAGGTGTATATTATAACCTGAAATTCTCTATTAAACCAGAATCTAAGATGAGATCAATTTACCGTGATGATGCACGCACAGCTATCACCATTTTGCATCTTACACCGCCTTTTTAATGCATTAAATTCCTAAGCAATATGAAGTTTTGTTAAAATTTTTCATGAACTACACTCTATTTATACAGTACACACACACAGCAATTATATAAACTCCTACCTGCTCGGCAAATTTCCTTTTGTAGTTATCAACATATCTGGATAAAACATAAGGAAAATCAGTTGCACTCATCATCTATTGTGAACCAAAAGCAAACAATTTATACACACCATTAAATCAATGTTCAACATCATACATTTTGATCTGATTAATTGCCCCTCTGAATTCAAATGTCACACAATCTGCTATACATGCTTACATGACACCCCATGCTAAAAAGTAAAAGCTGAACCACGTCAAAAGAAACAAAATGTTTCACATTCATCCTCACGTTCCTTGTTTTTCACTACCAAAAGATGTCTATGAAAGAACATTTGACCTTTCCTGATGTATGTGTTATCTCGTACCTTTCGTATACTCGATTCTCCCAGTGACTTTCTGCCCTTAACCATGCTGCTGTCTACCACAAAATTTAACCAAACAAATAAATAAATATAAGAAAAAGATGCCAGCATCAAAAATTATAAATTACACATGACAATACACACACTTCACATATTTTCTTTTTCTTTATCCAACAATTTATCGTAACATACCCAATACTCTTCATCAAGCATAACTTCTCTTGCAACAAATTGCCCAAACTCAAACTTATTTACTCGACCAAGTTCTTGATCCGATGGCTGCAATCGATCAAATTGGAGATCGTTGGAGTTTAAAGTTTGCACTTTGGAAATGGGTGGAGTTGAAAGCTGCACAGAGAGTTCTTCCTTCTTCTTCAGATTATAGTCATTATCATTATTATTCTTCATTGTTGGAGAAAATTTCGAATCCATGGCCCTATTCATGTCAAACATAGAACAGGAGCAATTTAAGAATCACTCGAGCAAAAAAAAAATGTTCCCAAAAATTAAAAAAAATGAAAGTGTAAAAGAAAATTGAAACTCACATGGTCCATGAGGCAGTAGTTCTTGGGCATTTATAAGGGCTTGGAGACCCAATGAAGAATAAGGTATGAAATTCAGGTCTGTGGACTGGAATCGTTGACATGGGAGGCATGTTTTTCTTCTAGATTCAAGGGCTTATTGAAACCCCAGAAAAATGAAATGAAAAATCTTTTTTTTTTTGTAGAGTAAAGGTTGAATTCACTTGTGCAGGAACAAAACTTCTTTAACCCTTTTGTTGTTCCAATATGGCATAGATGCAACATGTAAGAAAATTGAAGTGAAAGAGGGAGAAAGGTGAAGAATTTGAAAGGGGAAGCATGCATCGAAAGGAGCCCTTATGGTTTGTAGTGAACGTGGAAAATTACCCTCTATTTTTTTTGTGAATTTCACAAGTTTGAGAATTGGTGTTGATGGTGAGGACACTTCATTTCAGGGTGCTTGTACGCCAGGGACTTTAGTTTCGGATTGATGGTATCGGTGTGGTGGGGTATACTATTACTTGAGTCATGAGTCACGACAATGGTAGATGGATATGCCTATCCCTTTTATTTTTGTTTCATTTATATGATTGATTTGGGATAACACCATTTTATATACATATATACATCTTCAGTGAATCCAAATTAATGTTTAAAAAAGAATACTCACAGTTGGATCTTTAAAGAAATTAATTATTTAATGTTTTATGATTACAAATTAATCATTTTCACTAGAGCCAACTTGGACAGGTAAACCGTCTATCCCAACTCATGAAAACGTGACATGAGTTGGCTTATGGATAGAAAATAAACTTAGACAAATAAGAACATTTTAGTAGCCCAAATGTGATTGTTTTCAGAAGTGACGAGTTAGCCTGGCTTGCCAAACAAATAAATAAAAAAACTAAGGAGGATTGGGTTTTAGATTCAACCAAGATGGTTTCAAGATGACGAATTTAAAATAGGTTAAAATATCAATTTTGTTCTTACTTGTTTTTAGTTTGATGTTTTATATTTTAAAATGTTTGTTTTATTTTTTACGTTTATAAATAAAGTTTAATTGATCCTTTTATTGATAATCTTAAATGTTAAAAAAAACCAAGTTGATCATGATATGTTTTGTTTTGACATGCTAATATTTTTTTAAAAATAAATATAATAGATTAAATTGAATCTTTTTAAAACATAAAACACTAAATAAATCATTTTTTAAAACATAAAATATCAAATTAAACATTTTAAAAAATATGAAAGAACTAAATGTGTGATTAATATCAACATCTACGGATGATAAAAATTTCAATTCATAGTTATTATAAATTGTCAATATCATTTGTGGACCAATGTGAATTAATGCTTGAATCTTTTGTAATTTTAACACTCGTGAGTTATGAAAGTTACATTTTAGACATCCATTATGGTCCTGTTTGATAGACTTGAAAATTTATGAAATTTTTTTCACATATGTCCTTCCCCAAAAAAAAGTATAATGGACTTAGAAGAACTTTGACATTTTACACAACTTTAAAAGCTAAAAGCAACCACTATAAGATTTCCTAAAAAGAAAAAATTGTTTAAGTGTATTATTATCTTGAAAAATGACTTCTTAAAGTTAAAAAAAAAAAGTGTGTAAGATTTACACTTCTTGTAAAAAAAAGTCTCAATGAAAGAAAAAATACATAATTGTTTATGTTATGAGGCTTATATAAATATATGTTTATATGTGTGATAAACTAGAAGAAGATTGCTAACAATATAGAATATGTTTTCTAACACATTTTCATTTATTAGTTAAGATTTATTAAAAATTATAAAAATCATGAGTAGTATTTATTAAATAAAAAATGAGACATATAATTATGTGATTTCATAATTAATTCACAAATAGCATCAACAATTCATAATAACTATGAATTGAAGTTTCAACATTTTTGGATTATTGATACTAGTCATACATCTAGTTCTTTTGTATTTTTTCTACAATAGTTCTTTTGTATTTTTAAAAAGGTTTAATTTGATTCTTTATGTTTTTAAAAAATGAGCAATTTGGTCCTTTGTGTTTTTAAGAATGGCTAATTTATATCATAACCAACTCACCATTTTATAATGTCTTAGGTTACCTCTCTAAACGAAAGAACCAATTTGACTTTGTAAACATGAAGGACTAAAATGAACATTTTAAAACATAAATGATCAAATTGAACAAAAGTGAATACATAAATGATCCAACTAAACAAAAGTGAAAACATAAATGATCAAATTGAACAAAAGTGAAACATAAATGACCAAATTGATATTTTAGCTTTTAAAATAATATTTTTTTCTTATAACACTCTTATATATTTTTCCCTATTTTTTCTATTTATTATTGTTTTCAGTCAAACTTGTTAGAGTCATTTTTAGAAATTATACTCAAATTTGTTGTGGATTGTTTGTGTTACTTTTGATTTGAGTTGTTGTTGAGCTAGTGTTGATCCAAAAGAATGAATAGGTCTTCTTATTATATGAGGATGTGTGGGTTGGACATGATTGCTAATATGTTTAATCAAAAAGCTTTGAGAATGTGTGGTTTTTTCTTTATTTTTTATGCGTTGTGCCTTGCAATAATGGTTTTTTCTTTAACATCATGTCATTTCGTAAATGTCATTGACCATTTTTAATTAATGATCTCTTTACAAACATAAGATTTGAAAACAAAATTACCTATCAAAGTTTCTTTTATTAATAAAAGCACTTTAAAACCCCCAAAAAATAATGTTAAATCAAAAATTGGATTTTGGAGTTGATTATGCATAGAGAAAGTATCACATAATGTTCATTATTAAAACATTTCTTTTAATCTAATTTGTAAAAATAATATTTGTCTCATTATCCTGCTTATAAAATTATTAAAAACTATTTGTTCTTAATTCCTTATTATTTTATTTATTTACATATGGATTTTTTTTGGGAGAAATGATAAAAAATATAT
>JAMLFT010002351.1:0-25988 GCA_026544285.1 Pachyrhizus erosus | reverse complement strand
ATTCCTAACAATGCACATAATATATCATTTTATATTTTTAATATCAACTAAATGATTTAATTTTTTTATCTCTTTTAATTTATTTATTTTTAATATTTTAACTCTAAATTTAATTTAATTTTTAAAAGAAATTATTAATAATTAAAAATAATAATATATCATAACATAAATTATTTATCATAAATATAAAATATAATTTGTATATATTTAAAATATTTATTTATTATTAATTATAAATTTTAATTATATAAAATAAACGTTTATTCTCAACAATACTAAAATACTAGGTTTATATAATATTTCTTAAAAATTCTTCTTAACCACCTTCTAGTATTGATCGCTTCTTTTAAAATTTAAAAACTAAAGCACTAAAAGACTTATTGAACCTCAATATTGTCCCCGTTATTCCTTATTGTTTTGCATTATTGTTGCTTAAATTAGAAGTAATAGGGATCTTATGCATTTCTCATTATCGATGAGTATTTGTACCAGCAATGCAACACAAGAAAAAAAAATGTTAGAATTGAATCAAAATTTTAAAAAATTAGTGATCGTTGTTGAATTAATTTAATTATTTGGTATACTAATTAATTATTTTTAAAAAATGGATGAAATATGTTGTTTTCCTTCATTTATGTCAAAAACAATACAAAAAGAGTTAAGAGAAAGAACAAAAGATAAATAATACATGTTGGAACCTTGTTAATAAATCTCCTAAAAATAGCGACACACAAAAAATATCCTATAAATCCTGATAAAAATATTTTGCATATTCTATTAGACATTTTAGTTAATTAAAAATAAATATCAGGTTTTCATAATTCAATAAATAAATATTTCAGTTCTATTTATTTACTTAATGTTCTGCATACACTCGTTAACATTTTCCTGCATTCAATGTTATGAAAGGTACTTTTTTTAAAAAAAATATGTTAGTTGTCCTTAAAATATAATTGCATTTTATTTTTTATTTTTAAAAATATTTTGCTTGACATTTGACGCCTATAAAAATTATATTTTTCTTGTTTTAGTTTTTGATGTTTTGTTTTAGCATTTCTAATATTTTTTTATTTTTATAATAGGTAGATAATTTGTTTTTAATTCTTATCGAATATTTTTTTAAAAAATTATGCATATTTTTAGATATTGATCTAAATACTAGAGTTAAAGATCCCGGGGAAGTGAAACACTGAAGCAAACTTATTCTACTCAAATTTGTTTCACTAGACTCTTCCCTGTTTAGGTATGTTTAAATGTAATGTGGATATATGCAAATTTTTTTATGATTCGAATTTCACAAGTTTTGGCTTATGTATTAGAAATGATCCTATAGAAGTAGTCATGTCTAGGACTAATTGGTGGAGACTGTGTTTCACTGTGTTTAAAGGGGAAGTTTTTGCTTTGTCATATCTCCTTTGGAGTTTGTAGTCTCTTTGGGTTTACATAATGTGCATTTTTAGATGTATTGTAAGGTCATTGTTGATAAAATTGAAAAACCTTGTGGCAAAATTTTCTAACCTAGGTACCATATTCTTGCTAAATGCCAACAAGTTTTATCTTATAATCATAACTTTAGTCGAGAAAAGTCATTATTGTTATTCTTACTTTAACTCAAATGGCTTCATCTTTTTTAGTATTCACAAATTTTAGTATGTTATTAATTTTATTGCTTAGTTTATTATATTAATATAGAACTTTAAGTTTGTTTCTTATATATATATATAAGACACGAGGTTGACAAAAAAAATGGTTCATACTATGTTTTCTAGTTCGTAATTTGTTTGTTAGAGTAAAATCTAAGAACTTATATGACTTCATAATTTATGTTTATTTTTTATTCTTATCAAGGTTGATGCTCGACCTTTATGTCCAGTTTTTTACATTTAGTCTTGTGGTTGTTAGAGTGATGAATGAGAGAGGTATTTATAACAAGGACTTTGATACTTAAGTCAATATGAGTATGATATGAGTGATTATCAAAGTTTATACATGCCTAGCAAATGTATTGTAGTCGTCTATTTATAGATGTAGATAATGGTATATTGGATTATTCAGTTAAAGGGTATAGGTCCTAGATTTTAATGGGATTGGGGAAGCGAGTGTGAGAAACATGGGAGATTTGTTAAATAGTGGGGTAATGTGACGTGCCCTCATTACTTAGTTAGGTGCATAACCCTTCCAACTCTGAGTTATTATAAAGGAAAAACACAGGAGTTATTCTTGTAAAGCATAAAGGAGATCAGCCTATAAAAAGTATAAAAGGTTGTCCTTTTTGCAGGTATGTAAGTTGTTATATTTATGACAGTTTCAAGTTATAATAAAGACAAAAGTGTGTAATAATCAGTGTTTTAGTAGTCCGGAGCATAGTGATATGTTACATGAAATATGAATGATTGTGGCATGATTTGTTTGTATATCATTTTGCTTTTTAGGCCTTTTTGAAAAAGTTTTGTGGTTGTTGGGCTCTATGTTATTTAAAAGACTATGGAGCTTTTAGAATATATCATTTTTGGTTCTCAATTCCCTTAACGTTTCTTTAAATATCTTTGTTTCCATTTCAAGGTTCATTATGCTTTTGTATTTTCATCATTGCCAAGAGAGTCATCTAGGTGTTTTGAGGTTTCAAGCTAAGTACACTCGTTTCTACTACTTTTTTCTTTCTCTTGTTAGTATGTCTATTTTTAGTGCTTCATTGTCTAAGGGTGAGGGATTTCATGATACACCAGGGGGTTTAATGTTGGCTAAGGAAGTATATGAGACAGGTGATTCGTTGGATAAAGATGATGGTTCTTAGTCTTCTTTTTATTCTTCTTCTTTTGGTTTGAATGAAAATGAGGGGACAAAGATGGTGAGGTTGGGTGAGAATGTTGGGATTATGATGGCTATGGATGATGGAAATGAGGAATGTTAGAAGTTGTGGTAACTAGAGAGGTTTTAGCGCATTGTCCACGTGGAAAAAAGAAAAGTGAAGGTCAAACAAAATTGGTAGAATCACATAAGTGAAAAGGCAAATTACCTCTCATTGCAATTGAAGATTTTAGTTGGGTAACAAGAAAGGTTGATGCCTATAGCTTGTCTCTACAAACTAAGGGATCTATAAATCAATTATAGGGAATTATGGATATAGTATCGGTGGATTATTTTCATGGTTATTAGTGGAACTGTGCTCGACCAAAGACCGAGTTGTCTTTTAAACTGCTCCTAGTTAACCTAATTTTGTATTGGCATATGAGTCTTTAATTAGTGAATTAGCAATTACTTTGCCTTTTTTTGACTTTCAATGTGACACCATGAATATGCTAAATTTAGCTTCAGTACAACTACAACTTAATAGTTGGGCTTTCCTTCAAGCTTTTGAGAATTTATGTGATGTGATTAATAGAACGTCGACTAGACCAAGTTTATATATTTTTACTAGTTGAAGTTAGGGGTGAAATTTGGGTGGATCTCCTTAAATGGTGCCTAGTATGAGGGTTTATTTACGTCGTATATTGAGTCATGGAAAAAAATAAAGTCTAAATCTTTTTTAGTTTGTCTTTCCCTTACTAATGCTGCTTGTCGAAAGGTTTTTTACACTTAGAATGGGAAGAATAAAATTCCCTTTTACTGGTAGCGTCGCCTAAAGTTCAAATCTTGCCTAAATAATATATTATCAGCAACTAATAGGGAGGATATTGTTATTTTAACAACTCTTCCATGACCTTTATCTTGTAAAAATTTATTGTTCCTTCTTATTTAAGAAAAATAAGAGGAAAAAAATGATGTGTGAATAAAGTACATGTTTTTTGTTTTTTCAAGTTAGGTGTTGTCAAACTATTTCTGATCAATGTATCTGTTTGGCAGGAATCATGAAAGACTTTGAGTATAAGAAGCTGAGGAAATTAGTACATTGATAGAGCAAAGGCTCATGTTGAATCAACTTGTCCTTAGAAAAAAGAGAGAAAGAAAATTACGAAAGAGGTTGATGTTATAGTTGAAGAAAATTAGCTAATAATAAGTGTTAATCAACAAACATCTGCCTAGTAGGTTCCTAATGGACAATAGGCAGGAGAAAAGGAGAAGGAGAATGAGTCTACTAAGCAGCCTGAGGTTAATGATACAAGGTTGGTAGTTTAAGTAGAGGTACCCCTAAAATCTATCTATGTTCCTGTTGGCTCTAATGATTTGGTAAACCAATATTTAGATCAACAACGAATGCATGAATACTCTCAGGGGGAGGTTTTTTGTAGTGTTCAGATCAACCGCCTCCATTTGAAATTGAAAAACAGAGAAAAATAATGGAAAACCTAAATGATTGGACCATGTTTCTCTTTCTCCTAACATGGCTTCCATATGGAATATGAACTTGGAGAATGTGGGGATCTTGCCTAATAAGGTATTATTATCAATATTTGATAAGAGAATGTTTAAATTTGTGAGCCCTCCGAAAAGTCATGATGTGACCAAGGTATCTTTCGCCCAACCAATGGCAATTATTCAATATTCAAAGCTACAAAATAGCATAGTCAAACAACAAAATAAAAACTTTAGAGGGCAAGAAAAAGATGAGCAAAAAATAAAGTAAAGTCATTAGAGCTTTCATTGACACAAGAAAAACAATTCATAAAAAAATTAAAGTCTAATTTGCGCGATCACGAATCAACAATATGATAAGGTTAAGGAGAATGAGTTGTTGGAGAAATTTGCTAAATCTGAAAATCTACCTCTAACTTCAGGAAATTAGTTCAAGAACTTTCAAAAAATTGTGTTGTTGAGAAGATAATAAGAAAAGGAGTTGAAAAGAAACTAAAGGTTATTTCATAATCTTCTTCAAAAATAAATCAAACTATCACAAATTTGCAAGTCGAACTAGTTTCCCTATGGAAAATGAAAGAAAAACAGGATGATGAGCTACTTGTCGCAAAACATTATATCATCCAAAGTCATAGAAAAGGTTTCACCAAAGCTCTTTATTTGGTGTAAGTCTTAACTTTAGATGTAAATTTAGACCTTTTTATGTTGATAAAGACGTAAAGGATGAGGAGCAAAAAAATAGCTTTGATGCTCCAAATGTGTAATTTTATTTTATTTTTTTAATAAGAAAAATGTAGACGTGGACATTGAATTAATGAAATCAATTTTTTCTTGCCATTTTTTGTTTATTTGTTCCAATTCTGAATTCAATTGTTTTGTAAAGATCATTTTTGGGTTTTAAGTTTGGGTTCAGCTTTTATTTAGTAGTGTTAATGGATTCCAAATTTAACTTTAACTATAGGTGTTAAGGTTCGAATTCAACCTTTATGAAAAAAGACTCAAAGTAGGTTAATTAGTGAAGGTTCAATTTTGACCTTTGTAATTCAGTAAAATGGGGTTTAGAATAAGCCATTTACTTAAGGTTCAAATTTGACCTTTTTTATAATTCAGAATGCTTAGTAAAATAGATAACATAAATATGTTATGTAAAAGGATTTTTCATTAATGTTTGTTTCCTTTTACATTTGTCCAAGTATGTATCGTTAAGACCTCTTCAACCAAAACCCATTATTTTTCTTGCTTGGGAAAAAATTTTGAAGTAAGAAAAATAGTACAACACTTGGATTATAAGCTCAATTATGATATATCTTCAAATCTTCACATTTTAAGCTCTTGGAATTTCTTCTTCAATGAGTTCTTCTAGCTAACATGCTTCTTTCTACAATGATTCTATAAATGGAAAAGACCCTTCCCAACTGGGTGTGAGTTTGCCTTATGAATGATATTTCCTTGCTTTTTCCTTATAGTTGCAAAACTAGGTCTCTTTCTTTGAATACTTTCTTTCTTAGAATTGAGTCATGGCTCCGAGCAATTTTTCTTTTGCATACCTCTACTCATATGTTAGCTTCTTCCCTAATTTCTTCCATCAAATCAAGTTCTACTTTTAAGGCCTTGTTGTTTTACATCAAATCAAGATTTGTCCTTGTAAGTGAGATCTCTTTGAGTTTGATAAATATCATAGCATTGCTTTTGTAAGCTACTAAAAATTTAGTTTCTTTGGTTGCTGTTTGTGGAGTGCAATGTAAGCCTACAAAATGCTATAGAGCTCCTTTACCCAATGCTTTTATTTTGGCCAAGTCATTTCTTAAGTTTTATGAAGAGGAATTCTTCAAATGTTTCGTCTATGAACTACTTACCATTATTGGTGATTATTATGAATGGTAGATCATATCGACAGATCAAGGATTTGTAGGTGAATTTGTGTACCTGCTAAGTAGTGATCCTAGATAAAGGTTCAATATTAATCCATTTAGTGAAGTAGTCTATGGTAACTAGAAGAAATTTCACTTGCCTTTTAGCTAGCTGCAACAAGTTGAGCATGTTCATGTCCCATATGGCAAGGGCCATAAAGATGTTATAGGATGTAATCTTGTCGATGATGCATGGTGTTTGTTGTTGAACTCTTAGCATTTGTTGCATTTTTGCACATATTCTAAGCAATCACCTCTAATGGTGGGTGGTCAATAGTAGCTTGCTTTAAGTGCTAATGTTGTCATACTTCTGTTACCTAAGTGGATTTCACATAGACTTTCATTAATTCATTAAGGACTCATTCAACTTGCTCCTTATTAAGACATTTTAACAAAGGAGTTGTGATACCTTTTTTTATACAATTCATTGTTCACTAGGTAGTAGTGTGTTAATCTCATCATAATTTTTTGAGCATCTCTTTTATTTTCTAGTAGTGCTTCATTCATTAGGAAATTGTGGATCAGATTCATTAAGTTTGATTATTAGAGTTAGCAATAAGTACAAAACATTCAATATTTGGTTCCAATATTGTTTCTTGGATGATAGTTTTGTTCTAACCTACTTTTTTGTTGTTGACGAATTTGGATAATACGTTGGTTCTAATATTTTGTCCTGGAGAAAGGTGTTTAATTTGAAAATCATCCTTGATTTCTGTGAGCGTTCTCACCAAGCATTGATATTTTTGCAATTGAGACTCCTTTATCTAGTAGGTACCTATGACTTGCCTTATTACTAGTTCTGAGTCACTTTTGTACTATATCTTTCTAGCTCCACCGTCTTTTGTCATTTTTATATGAGCGATTGGTGCCTTGTATTCTATTTGATTATTAGAGGTGGAGAAATTAAACTTTAGTGCTTATTCTATTTTGATTCCACCGGGTCCTAGGAGAATTATTCTTGTACCACTTTATTTTTTGTTTAATGATCTATTTACAAAGATGGTCTACCATTGGTCATCGTTCTTCTTGCTTAAGGGAAGGTCAATCATCAAAATTGTCAAACATTGTGCTTTAATTGGTCCTCTTAGTTCAAATTGGAGTCTAAATTCAGATAATTTTATTAACCACAAGACCATTCGCCCAACCAACTATGGATTCAAATATATTTGTTTAATGGGATGATCAATTTTGATGTTGACTTGGTGTTTCTAAAAATAAGGTATTAGTCTTTATATTGAATTTACTAATAAAAGAATGAGTTTTTCAATCAACTGATAATGTGTCTCTGACTCTTGTAAGACTGAGCTTGTAAAGTATATTGGTTTTGTACCTTTTCATCTTCTTAAACCTAAATGAAGTTGATTGTCTAGTTTGAGACTAAAAGGTACAAAAACAAATTAGCTTACAAGGAAGACTAAGTTAGTATGAGTAGAGTTGCGATAAAACTCTTAAATTTAGCAAACATTTCTTCACAATGTTCATCCTATCTTAAGTCCTTGGATTTATTTAATATCTAAAAAATGGTCTAGCCTTTTTTGCCATTTTGGGCAAAAATCGTGGGAGAGAGACTAGTCTTTCAATTAATTTTTGTACCTTCTTTAGGTTATCTAAACTCTTCATGTCAATTAGGACTTAACATTTATCTAGATTGGCTTTAATTCCTTGATGTGTGAGCATTAATTAAAGGAATTTTTCACCACTAACTCCAAAAATGGATTTTTCAAGATTTAAAAGTGTATTATGCTTGCGAATTTTGGTGATTACTTTAGTAAGATCTTTGGGATGGTTACTTGGGTTGTTTGACCTCACAACCCTATTTTCCCCATATACTTCAACATTTTTCGCAAGTAAATCTTTGAAGGCTTTGTCCATTAATCGTGGGTAGGTTGTTCCTTCATTCCTCTATCTAAAAGGCATTACCTTGTAGCAGTAATTGACAATATTAGTGATGAATGTTCCTTTTTCTTCATTTGGGGGATACATCTAGATTTGATTATATTTAGAGTATGCATTAAGAAAGTTTAGTACTCGATATCCAAAAATATCATTAATTTGATTGATATTGGAGAGTAGGTATGCATCTTTGGGACATACCTTGTTTAAGTTGGTGTAGTTTACACACATTTTCCATTTGCCACTGGGTTTTTTGACTATTACCACATTGGAAAGACATGTCGTATATGTTACTTCTTTAATGAAGTTGGCCCTTAAAAGTTTTTCAATTTTTATTTCTACAACTCATCTTCTTTCTTCCATAAACTTTTGTTTCTTTTGCAAAACTAACTTAGATTTTGGATGGATTGTGAGTTTGTGAGGTATGAAATTTGGGTTTGTCCCAAGCAAGTTAGAAAGGTTTTAAGCAAACAAATTAGCATGGTTGATGAACAATTTCAATTTCTTGTTAGAACTCGACGTTTAGGTGGACTCTGAGTTTGGTGACTTGCTATTTTTGACAGTTGAATTAAAGTGTCTTTAACTCTTCAATTGGGCACGATTGCTGGTCCTCAAAAGTTATCTTTGGATTAAGGTTAGTTTGCCCAAAGAGTTCTAGTGCTATTGTGTTGATGTCATTAACGGGGTAGGTGTTGATCCCTTTACAGTCAAGTCATAAGGGGAGACTTTAAAGCTTCGAGCGTAGCATTCTTGGGCATCTTTCTGGTTAGCTCGATTCGTAATGATGTCGCCTTTGAATAAGGGGAATTTCATTGCTAAATGAAGAGTTGATACTACAATTCCCTAAGCATTGAGAGTTGGTCGTCCAATGTGAATGTTATAAGAAGTGTTATCCTCCACTAGAATGTATTTGACTAAAACAAATTGAGATGCGTTTCTAGCCCCAAAGGTAGTTAGGAGTTATATGTATGTTCTTGTGTGTACTCTTTCACTTGCGAAACCCACCAAAGAGTATAAATAGGACTTTTCAATTTTAGGTGGAATTTGCAAATTTTGGAAGGTGGACTAGTACAAGACATTTACAGAGCTACCTTGGTCAATCAAGGTTTTCTTAATTTCTCAACGAGTCACTTAGATGATAATGTTTATTGGGTCGTCTTAGTGTGGGTCAATGTTTGTGAAGTCTTCGTCGTTGAAAATTATTGGAGGTATTACTCTTTTGTGTGAATTTCTAATGTTGTTAACATTTTTTTATTGCCCTTAGGTGCTTCTTTTGTGTTGAGCTCAAGCATCCACCTTTAGTGAACCCTTCTTATATAGTGTTGATTACTTGTTGTCGTTTATCAGCATGTGCATTTTGTTCTTGCTGAGTAGCTAGTTCCCCTTAATTTTGGGTCATTGCATCATGTTCTCTATCTTTTTGTTCTCTTTAGTAGTTACTTCGTCCAACATGTCCATGTCCTCTATATCCTCCTTTGTTGGGATGACTATGTTGGATAAATTGTCCTAGGGCTCCTTATTGAACTAATTCTTCAAATTTGTCATTCAAGGTGATGTATGCTTTTGTTGTGTGACCATGGTGTTGATGATATCTACATTGGTTGGTGTGATCAACAGTATTTGCTAGTCGAGCATGTGGGGGTACAACTACTACTTCTGCACTAAATGCTTCTTTTAAAACTCAAGTTTAGCTTTCATTTAAAGGAGTGTAGTACTTGTCTTTTAGGCTTATGGGTGTTCTCTTAAATCTCATATCTTTTGTGCATTGGACTTTAAGGGGATTAGGCTCTCTTTTCTCTTGTTCGCCTAATTGGATTTTATTACGAAACTCATACAACTTTTCCATCTAAATATATCTTGTTACGCGTTCTTTGATTTCGTCCATACCTATCAATCTCTTTTTTGAAGGGGCTATAAGCAAATACGCCAGGTTTTAGGGTGGCTATCATTGAATGAAGAACAACACTTGCATCTAAATCACGCATTTGCATGGAGACTTCAATAAATTGCTCCATGAATTTCGAAGAAGTTCATCATCCTATTGTCTTAGGCTGATTCGTGTAATGAAGGTAATGTGATAGGGCTTGACTAGTTGCATATTGTGCTATGAATTTTTGTGTTAGAATCTTGAAGGAGTTGATTAACTTCAGGGGAAGTCAAGTGTACCAACTCAAAGCAAGTCCTTTTAAAGACATTAAAAAAACCCTGCATGGTATTGCATCTTCATTAGTATATAAATTTACCCAAGTTACATATGTTTCAATGTGTTTAACAAGGTCTACAATGCCATCATATCATTGAAGGCTAAATGGTTTCCATCCATAGGGTAATGGAACCTCCATAATTCTATCTACAAAGGGATATCTTCTAACAATTCATTTATGTTGGGTTCATGACGTAAGCCTACTCCAAATTTTGTTTATCGATTTGTTTCATGATGAGAGTGTTGAACATCATCTTCAACATGATTAGGTTGGTAGTCATATGGGCTTGTGACAATTTTAGTTGGGCTCATATTTCATCATTTTCTTTGTGGAGGTTCTTTAAATCATTCTTGTATTTATGACATATGGCTTCTATATCATCAACATTTTTCCTCCTAAAATCTTCTAATTGTGCTTTTACTTTGTGGATAATCGATGGTTTAGCCATTCTTGGATGATAATAGTTGTGGTCAAGGAATTGTTTCCTTTGATCCTATTGTGGGTGCCAAATGTTTTTACTGAGCTTGATGGTCGACCTTTATGTTTGGTCTTTTATGTTTTGTCACGTGGTTGCCAAAGTGATGAATGAGGGAGGTACATGCAACAAGGACTCTAATGCTTAAGTCAATATAAATATTATACGAGTGATCATCAAAGTTTATACCTACCTCACAAATTCGTCTATTTATAAGCGTAGATAGTGGTATATTGAGTTGTTCAGTTAAAAGGTATAGGTCCTTGATTTTATTGGAATTGAGGGAACGTGGAAAAAGTGAGAGATTTGTTGAGTAGTAAAGTATTGTGACATGAGCTTGTTATCTGGTTGGAAACATTTTTTACATGCTTTTACTAACTAATTAACCTAAATATTAATAGACACTGTATTTTTCAAAAATATTTTTATTTTATCAAAATAAAAATATTTTTAAAATTTGTTTATTTGTTAAACATTAAAATGGATAGTAAAATGCAATTTTACTAAGTTTCATTTATTAGATAATTGTTTAAATATATAATTTTTATTATTATTTCTAGATAATAATAATATCTTATAACATAGTAATCATATCCGTTAATATTTTATAAAATTAAACATTCACTCTTAAATGAGAAAATGTTTGTGAAATATTATCTTTGTTAATAAGTTGCTTGGCATCTTTTCATCCAATATCATACATTTTACTTTTTTATATTTTATTTTTAAATATTACTATTTATATTTAATCAACCTCAGTTTGAACTTAAATTTAAATTTTTGACGGGTTATATCAAATTAGTATATGTAAATTAATTGATTAAAAAATTTATTTTTATAATTTCCTCCCCAATTTTAAAAGTGTTATCTCTTTAAGTTATTGTTATACAATAAAATAATTTTTTATTATCGTAAAAACTTCTTTTATTATTTCTACAAAAAAGACTTATTTTATTTTATTTCATTTTAAATATATTCTTTTATTATTATTTAATTGTGATAATATATTTTACTACTCCTGTTATATATTCTTACATTTTATGAAAAATTTTCCTCAAAGGAAATTATGTAAATTTAAAAACTTTTATATAAAAAAATCACTTATACTTTTTGTATTTGCATACAATCTATTAATTGTGACTTGTGTTATTTTTTTAACCACCAAAATTATGTCTTTAGCTCCTTAGTGGACCTAAGATATTTTTACAACTCTACACCACTAAGATTATGTTTAATAAAACTAGTTATAAATTAATTAAAATTGATAAGCTAGTTAGTTGAAGTTTATAACTAGTTAAAAAGTTAGAGATTTATAAATTAGTTGATTGAATTAAAAGTGTTTGATAAGATTAACAAATAAGTGTATTGATAAATATAAAATGACATAAAATAATATAATTAATTATTTTATTAAAAAAATAAGAAAATTTTAAGTAAATTAATAAGAATAAAAATGAAGAAGAAAAAAAAATTAATAGCTCGTAAACTAACTTATATTTACAAATTACTTGAAATAACATGCAAAAATAAGTTATAAGTGATTAAAATAAGTTCAAGTATAAAATAAAATTATATTTGGTGAAACTAACTTATAAATTAGTCAAACGAACTTATAAATTATTTGAGTGTCTTACCAAACATTTTTTAATTAGGTGCAGTATATTCAATTAAAATTTTAAAAGATTTTAAAAGTTTTTTTTATAAAAAAATATTGTAATATTCAATCAATATTTGTAAATAGGATAAAAAAAATTTAATGGTATTCAATCAAAACTGTTAGGATTATTATTAATGCCAATAACTGTTAGGATTATTATTGATGCCAACAATATTCGTTGGCATTCAATTCAGATTCTTGACAATTTTTAAAAAAATCTTTTGATATTCAAAATCATATAGATTTTTATGGATTATTTTGTATATTGAATTTTAATAGATTTTTATGACTTTTTAGATATATATTTAAATGTCAAATTCATCAAATAATTTCACTCAAATCTTTTAGACTTTTTTACTTTCTCATTATAGATTATCCTTTTTCACAGTATACATATTCTTTTTATCTTTCTAGAAGGAGATAATATTGATAAAGTAAATTGGTCATCTATTTTTTCTAATCTTACATGTTTTTTTGTAATATGGTAAAAAAATCCTCTATTTTTTTGGGTTAATTATTTTGATAAATTTTCAACTGAACCAGTTAACGAATCTTTATCTTCAATATTACTAGTTAATAAAAGTCATAATTTTAAATCTATTGTTTAGATTTAAGAACAATAGCATAAAGATGTTAATGTATGAAGAAAAATATTATACGAAAAGACATGAAATTAAAACCAATTAACTATTAAAATATTAAAAAAATATTATATTGATTTTATTTTTTTTATTCAAACCTTATCATTTATTTATTATTATTTTACCAACTTTTATAATTTTGAATGTTTTTTAAAAATTTATGAGATCTTTTAAAATTTTATCAATATGTAGAATCATGTCAATCATATAAACTTATATATTATAAATCTATTAAAATCTAAATTATAAAATCATAATCATAATTTTTTTAATGTCTTTTTATAAATTATTACATTTTTACAAAATCTTTTAAAATTTATAAACCTTTGTATATTAAAATAATATTTTAAAATCTCAATTTAATAATCTTCTAATATACCTATTGAAAAAAATTATTGGTCTTTATGAGATGGAATAAACAAAATTATACAGTGAGGGAATAGTTACTCTATATCCTCTTTACAACTTATATAACATGTGGTGATGATGATGAATAATATTATTGCTTCTCATTTTGAGAAAGAAAAAAAAAACCCATAAAAAATGCAACTTAAAAAACATGATTACATAGTGGAAAATTGATGCGGGATAATGTCTCTATGTATAGCACTTAAATTATTTTAAGTCTTAGTCTCTTATGAACGCATTTATTAATTTTGGTAGGAAGAATTTTAATGTTAATAGTTGTCTTATTCTTTTAAATATAATTAGTTAGATATATAATATGTTTTTTAATATCAGAATTAATTAAGAAGTTGACCAAAATATCCCTTTTACCACTTGGAGCTTAGAAGAAACCTTTTTTTATGGGTAAGAAACCTCTTTTACCTTTAAAGAAAGAACAGATGAATTTTAAAATAGGTGGTCAAATCGAAACATTTTTCATTCTGAAGGAACCGTACGAGAAAATTGATAAAATCAACAAACAAACTTCAATGAGATTAAAAAAAGACACTTTTTATATATTAAAATGGATTAAAAAAGTTGTCTAACCTTAAACAATGATAAATTAAGATCGAATAATATATTAAAATTTGATATTTACTAACCCATCTAACTCAATTCATTTTAATAATTTGTTATAAATTTGTTGGCATTTTTTTTATTTATAGAATACAAAGTTAACTTGATATTTATTTAATAAGTTGATATCTCTAAAGGATGGAGGGTGAAAATCGGTTGTTATATGTAAACAGTTGAATTTTTGTTAATAGCTTAAACTGTTAATATGATAATGAGTGTTTTAGTTATATCATTTGGTGTTAGAGACTTAGAGTTACCAAAAAAATAATTCGTGTTAGAGTTAGCTTATGTTGGAATCTTAAGTTTAATACTTTTATTATATTTTAAAATTATATAATTATTGATCTATTTAATTTATATATATATATATATATATATGATAATCTTCATTCATGGATGAAAGAACATATATTCACTGCTATAACATAATATTATATATATTATTAATAAATTAATACTAATAAATATTGACAAGTAATATTAATGATATCATTAATATAATAAATACAAATATAAATATATTAGAAAAAGTGAATTAAAAATACATGATGTAAATATCAAAAATTTAATTTACATAATTTAATCACTAAAGTTTATACTTATATCATATTCAATATATTTATATTTCTCTAAAAGTATATTATTATATACTAATTGAATTATTAGTTTATCTATAAATATATTAATAATAGCATTAATGTGATTAGTATTAATTTATCAATAATATTATTAATACTACCAATACATATAAATTTATTTATTTAGTTTATTTAGTAGTAGTAAATATATATTATTTGATACTTGAATGAATAATAAAATATATATAAAATAAAGATAAAAATTTATATCATTTAAAAATATTACAAAAAATAATAATATATTAATACACTATTGATATTAATAATATCATTACTATTAATTTCTCAATAATATTATTAATGCCAGTATACATTCAATATAAACTTTTTATATTATAAAATTTCTTCATATATAAAAAAATTTAATAATTTAGCGGTTAAGTCTTATTATTCGAGTTCAAAGTTGATGATCTTAATATCATTTTTGTTATTTTAACAATTTATCCTCTGATTATCTCATGCCAAATCATTGCATCATATTAATAACACTAATGTTTGCATCATTTGTTATATCAATATCATATTATTTTGTTAATATCATCTGTCAGCGTTACATAATTTATGATATCATGTGCTAATATTACATCAATAAAATTTGTTAATTTAAAATTATTTATCAACTTATTAATAAAATAAAAATTAATGTAATATATACTTAAAAATATATGACACTAAAAACCCTTTGATTATATTTTGACAGCTGTTTATTTTTGACAAAAATTAACATAGATAATTAATTAATATATATTTATAATCGTATATATAAAGTTACATTGACAATTACATTTATATGAAGTTTTGGTAGTGTAAACAACTATGTTACAAACACTGACCGTGAAACAACCATCGAATGTGTTGTGGTTGAGGAATATCCACCCTACACGGTTTCTACCGCTTTACATTTAGAGGAATGTGACAAATAATCATTAACTATAGACTATAGAAGAAACAGTAGATGGATAAGAGAAAATCTTAATCCAGTATTTGGATGTGACATTTTAACTGTTTAAGAAAAATTAAAATACATAATATTTAAATTATTTGCAATTATTGTATTTTAAATTCTTTGTTCGGATAGAATAATTCAATTTCTACTAATACAAAATTTCATTTTAAAATATGTATTTAAAATATTAAATTTTTAGTACTAAACTTCATAGAAAAATAAATATTAATTTTTAATAATTAAAAAATAATTATAATATTAAACACTATTTTTTCTTTATAAAGTTAAAAAATATTTTAATATAACAATACGTATGAGTGAGAGAGCGGCTGAGAGAAAGCGGCACGCAAGTGGAGTGTGAGAGAGAAGAGCTTTGGCAAGCGAGCGAGAAAACGAGAAATTCTAAATTCTTTAGTTTTTAGAGGAATTTGAATTTCTATATTTCAAATTCATCAAATTATCCAATTAAAAATGTCTGAATTTCAAATGATTTCTAAATATATTATCCAAACAGTAATTTCATGCATAGTATTTTAAATTCTTAAAAAAAAAAAAAAGAATTGCTCTGTTGAATTGACTCACCCCACCCAATCACACAGTAAAAGTAATAGGATCCAGGGATGGAAATCGAAGGTCTGTAGCAGTTAAGTTATAGGAAAATGTTTAGCTTTCCTACCGAACTTGCATTATTTGGTTATACTGTAAGGTTCACCTGTTGACACAATCAAATCATATGTATGCATTACTAGGCTTTGCAGTTCTTTTTACATTGATGTCACAGGTATGTATTACGCACAGAGTTCAATGGGAACTCTAATATTCCTTACCAGAATGGCAAATTCATGTGTAACTCAAGTATCTCTTTCTTGCAATAAATCCCCCCTAAAGCATGAGGGCACACGCACTAAGCAATTGTGTAATCTACTAAACTTACGTAGGCTGTAGGCATATGAAAATTTTCTGTATTTACAACTCTACTTAGGAAAGCTATAAAATGGAGTAGGCAAGTGAAATTACAAACATAAAAAAAATAGAAAGAAAGAAAGAAAAAGTGTGACTTGACTTCTCCAACCTCCACAAAAATGATCTAATACAGACATAAATTGAGGACCGAGTAAATGGAACATGACACCTCAAAAATCATAATCTATATCTGTTACATTCTGGGACCCAGAATGCTTAACCAACTGTCCTTGCTCATTGTACCGATCGAGGTTCTCACAGGGAGCAGGAAAGATGGTCCCTATTACACGGCCTTGAACAAAGGCACATTGAAAGATATGCTTCTTCTTGTAGGTTAGACCAACTGACATGTCTTGAAAAGTCACATTTCTCACAGGAATCTCTTCACTGCCGTGTATACGTACTGGCACACGAACTCCTTGGCCGTGGACTGTGGTAAAGCTTATGTCTCTGAGAATTGGGAGTGCCGTAGGGTCATACCCATCATCAGGGTGTTCATTGTAATCTGTTTTCATAACAATTCCAACACGAACATTCTCAAAAGTTATATTCCGATAAGTTATTTGGCGCACATATGCTCCTCTTCCAGGGGCGGTCTTTATCCTCACACCACGCCTAGAATCCCATACAAGAAGATTCTCCACCGTGATGTTGGATATCCCGCCAGACATCTCACTGCCTATTGAGACCCCGGCACTGCTCCATTTGATAAAATTGTTATTAAGATACGAAGAACCCAATACATGACGAGACACACTAATATGCAGCTTCCAAAGTTAAATAAGATTGGTTTATGCAAATAAGAGTTAACTAGAAATATTATCCAGTTGCATCCAGGACACCAATTGGAAAAGTTACCATCAGTCATACAAAGCCCTTGATTTACCTGAAGCCTATGAACCACATGATCAAGGCAAAGACATTTAATATACGTAGACTCTTGAGATCCCATGAATAAGGTTATTTTATTAAAGATTGAAAGGAAAAGAAATGCTCCACGGATTATTTAAAGAAAAAAGACAGATTACATATGGTTCGTGCCGGTGGTAGAATAACCAAATCAGGTATGGCATAATGGCAAACATGTATATGCTGGTCTCTTGATAAAATGAGATAAGCCATGACATTTGTTTTTCCAGGGTATTCATAACATTATGAGAAAAGCTAAGAACCCTTTTGTTTAAGCTTTTTTAAAAATATTTCTTTTTTAAGTTTAAACAAACTGAACCTAACTCTCATTCACACATACCAACAGCTATACACGGCACCATATAGGCAGAAATAATTTATTTGCACTTACACTCTTAAATTTATGCAAGCATACTTAACAGCAGTTACTTTCCTGTGTTTGGAAAGCTTAAATTATGGGAAATAACCCTTTTTCTTTAAAGCTCTCTTAGGCTGCCTAAGAAAGCGAATATTTTCCCAAATTTAAAGCCGCTGAAAGGCAAGCAGAAAAATGATAATTTGTTGAGTTAGGGATTCACCTGACCATAGAGCGAACAACAAGGTTTCGGATCATTATATTCATGGAAGGCCTTCCATAAGCAATTCCATACTGATCCCAACCACTTTTTATTGCAATTGCATCATCTCCCACACTTATGTAACAGTCTTCTATCAACATGTCCTCACAGGAGTCTGTTCATACCATAGAAATCAGGGCTTGTTAAATTTTTTGTATACAAACAATAAAATTAATATAGATGAACATTGCAGTAAAAATTACCCAACTAGATACTTCTCAAGTTGACAACTGAAACACAAACCAGATAAAGTATAACAGGTGCCAGGTTAAAACTAGTTCATCTTTGTGCACAAACAGACAAGCATCCCATACATGTTATGCAAAAATAAATTCCAAAATTAATCATCCACAGGCATTTGAAGCCACATTTACAAAAAATTTGACACCTCACAAGCTTTCCCCGCAAAAGAAAAAGAGTCAATTAACCTATTCCCTGCATTATTAATAATTTCCCACTCAATCAGTTACATTAATATTCATACTGAGAAATGGTTCACTTGGCCAAAAAAATCAGATTATTTTCAGGATTCAGCTTCCATCCATTTTTTCCACCGTACATAGCAATAATCCCCTACTACACAACTTCCTTTATATGTAGCCTCTTCATGTTCGTTTCTTTGCCATTGCCAACTATCAAGATGAAGCTATCCTTACCTCATCATCGAAATCTAGTTCCTTAACCATAAGGATAGAACTAATAAATAAATAATAGATCATACATTAAAATATGAAATGAAGTTTTGTATTCAGCAGAAGATGCTTGCCAGGATCTATGCCATCAGTATTTGGAGCTTCAAACACAGGAGCCAATATTGTAACACCTCTTATTGTAATGTTTTTGCAGTCATATGGATGAAGTGTCCAAAAAGGAGAATCACGCAATGTAATATTAGTGATCACAATATCACTAGAAAACATGATCTGAACAAGTGGCCCCCTAGTGTGGTTGAGACGCTTCTGGCGATATTTTTTCCACCATGCTTGTCCCTGTCCATTTATGGTACCGTTGTGCCCTGTCAATTATGACATAGATGGAATCAGATAAGCTTAAACATCACACAAAACCAGGGGGGGTTGAAGAGGACAGTGTTGTGCTAGCATTGCTTATCCTCATAATGATTGCCTCCAGATTTCTCCTTACTAGTGCATTGTGCCACCCTTCAGGGTGGTTGCTTAATTAAGAAGTCTAACTGTCTAAGTTGCAACACGAGAATTAATGTCAATGAAGACAGACTTGTGTTATGCTAAGCCTTTTTTCCCCTTTAATGAGGTATAGGGTACTAGGCAATTTAACAAACTAAAATACACCAAGGAAGTATTAGTAAATGCTAAAGCAACTTATTTCTCAACAAATATTGTAACATTATTGATTCAAATCAATACAAACAATTGAAAATTTAATCGAACAAAATATTAGTCAATAAGGAACCATTCCAATTGTTGTTCACCATAAACTTAAAAGCCTTTGAAAAGATATCAACTATAAATGTTAGTTGGACAACATTATTTTCTTTTTGAGACTCTAAAATGAAGGCATTCAGAGCAAATCTACTGATTTTCCTTCTTTTTCCTCAAAATGAAACAATTAGATTATATTGCAAGATAAAGACTTGAATGAGCTTATAATGACATTGGATTGTAAGTAAAAACCTGTCATGAAGAATGATGATTTTATACTCTTTCACAAATTGGAAGCAGGATGAAAAATCCTTACCTGTTATCACAACATCTTTAAGATGTTGACCATGAATCAAACTGCCATATCGGGGCCCAGGATGCTCCCTCCCATACCCATATGAAGGCAATGGAGGCATCAGTGGCCAATATTTTTCGTCCTGTTAGCCATCACGAAAGATGACAAAAATTGCATAAGTAAAATGTTTAATAATGAGAGGGTGGAAGACATACGTACTGAAAGCAGTAGCTTAATCAAAGAGAAAGATTATAAAGGACTACAACCTAAGAGATCAATGATAAGATTTTGCAGAATACATAATCCAGTAATAATTAGAGTCATAGATATCAAGTCCAAATTTCCCCACTCAATGCCAAATGCACGATATAGATGTATATACTCATAATTTCAGGAATATTCTATGGTGGGTACTCGTGCTTCCAACTGTTGATATACATTAAATTAAACAAAAAACTGGATGGTATCAAGAAATTCAGCAAGCCAGAAAATTGATTTTGTTGGACAACATTAAAGTTTGTTACAATGTAGATACAGTAGCTTCTGTTGAAAAAGTAAATCAAGTCATATTCTACACTTTCAAGCTTCATTAACAGTAGCCATGTTGTACAGCATATGATTTGAACAGCAGCCCAACCCAGCTACTATAGTGGTGTTCAATTCATAAAATCAATTCGATCACCTAGAACTAGTTCTTGGTACTCTCCATTAATCCAGTTACATAGCAGTTTAAAGAATCATTTTTTATTCTTAATGCTCCAAACTTGATTATAACTCTTGTATTAAATTGAAGTATATGCCTACTGCAAAGCAAATTCACATGCCAAACCAGCAATGCAACAACAACTTAGGTTTTCCCACTAGGTAGGATCAGCTACATAGATCATATGACACCAAAAAGTTCTATCAGACAATTTTATATTAAGTGCAAAGATTGACCATTTACCTCTAAATCTCTCTTAATGGGTTGACCTATAGTTTTCCTTGGTCTCACTCCACCTCTAACTGTTGGACTATCTATCTTCTATATGGTCAACGCTTGTTACTGACACTGGAGCTTCTTCAAGTCTTCACACATACTGAAATCATCTATGACAAATTCTATCATTTTTTAATAATGGGAGGTAGACCAACTTTCTCTCTAATATTGTATTCTTAATCCTGTCTTGTCTTGTGTAACCATTCAATCATTGTAACATTCTCATCTTTCACCATTTAATTTAATTTCCTGCTGCCTCTTTCCTATCCAACGCCCACTACCATATGACCCATACAACATTACAGATCAGCTTGAGTGGTACTTTTCTATCGCATATCACACCTGAAGCATTCCTCCATTTTATCAGCCTTGTTTGGATCTTGTGCTTGATATCACCCTCTCTCTCCCCGTAATTTTGTATGATGGACCAAGGTACTTAAGATGTGAGACTTGTGGTATTGTATGTTCTCCAATTTTTACCTCTAAAGCTAGAATGAAGTCAAATATTATTTTAAAAAAGAAAAATTGTGCCAAACAACTGCAGTCAAAACAGCCAGACTACAATCAATTAGCCTTGAAAAAAATCCTATAAGTGATACTGCAGTTCTGCTCTCACAATACTTTATTTGTTAACTTTTGCCAACATTAAACAGGTTAGTGCACTATTCAACTCTGAACATAAGATATCCAACGTAGAAAGACACACATGGTATAATTAAGGCAATTTGTGAATGAAACCACTTCATACCAACTACTGTATAGTATACATGCTACAACCCAACATATTATAACAGTAATAAATGCATTATCCAAAGACAGTTTATTAGTTGCTATGGGTGGTTTTCCCTGTCTTAGTTTCTGAAACTAGCCAAAGGCAAGTAGCATATAACTGCTTTTGTTTGACACACAGAATGGACAACCAAAGTCCATGAAGAAAACCATTCCATTTGAATATGAGAATTTGTTCCACAAGCAAGCAGATGTAAGACCGTAATATAACATTTAAAACTGAAACAGAAGTACTTATTCAGTGAACTTTAGAAAGGATAATCAACTATTCAAAATTTTACTACTTGTCACATATCACTATTAGAAACATTTTCAACCTAATCATGATAAACCTAATCAGTCCAAAGTCCAAACATAGAATACAGATTCCTGAGCCCTGTGGTTATCATTTTTGTTTCATAGTTCCAAGTACCCTTCAATAGACAGACAAAATCCAGTGTCCAGTGCCATCAATTGAAGACAAAAATCATTCAGCATCATAGTTTTGAGAGGCAAAATACACGTGCACTATAATAATAAAGTTCAACCCTCTTACCACTCACCAAAAAAAAAATGTAATTTATTTTATCATGAACGACTCAAATTATCAAATAACTTTAAAAACTTTTAGTTCTTCAACTAAAATTATTTCTCTCTTGGGGGCATTGTTTCCATTTCAATTACACCGTCACATATCCTGAAAGGAAAATGTACCATCTTTCCACTGAGCCATAAAATTATTACTAAGAAAGAACAACCTTATCCTTCATGGTCACATAACAACAACTAAAGGGTAGATAGATCACAGGACGCCATTGAACTCAGTAAATAACCAATTTTTCCAGAGATATTATTTACCATGAGATCTATCTTAACAACTTACCCTAGTGTCCTTGATCTCTTTCTCAGTTTAAAAGGACTAAAAATCATACAATCTACTCTCTTCACCAGTGTTTCTAACAACTTCCCTCAACATCCTTCATGATTACAATTAAAAACAATGATAAAAGTTAAAAAAGATAAAAGAGGAAAGAAAGAAAACTGACATCAATGCCAAGTATAACAGCATCTTCAGCTAGAAAGAGAGTCATGTGGCTCGTGAGATTAAACGGCGCCGTAAGCCAGCGTCCGGGAGGCACATTTAACTGCGCACCGCCTTTCTTCCCAAACTTGGAAATCGCAGAAACGGCCCTCTCAAAGGCCTCGGTGTTGATAGTAACGCCGTCACCAACCCCTCCGAAATCCGTCAAATTGAAGGCCGCCGGACGGAGCTTGGGCATGGGCCTCGCCGGAATTCTTCCGAAGACCAAAAAGCCACCTACTATGTTCCTCTGCCACAGAAAAACGGAGGCGAAGGCGGCGATCCATAAAACGGTGAAGAGGGTCTTGTGGGAGGTGAAGAACGAGGGGACCCAGCGGCGAAGGTCGAGCCTTTGGTGGTGGAAGCGCCCTAGCGTCGAGGTCTCCACCATCATTGAAAGTGCCCTTCTGCGAAATGGGGTTTGATGTGGAAGCTGATGATGTGGGTCACTCGGAACTCATGGATTCGTTCCGTAAGGGGTGGGTTGGAGTGAAAAAGTAAGGAACTTTGGGATGGTGGGATGTGATGTGAATGGGGAAGTGTGTAGTAGTGACAATGAGGGAAGGGTCTGTTTGGAGAAAATGAATTTAGTGGAGTGAATTGAAAGGGAAGGTGGGAGAGGAGACCGTGAGGGTTGAGAGTGGAAGTTGGTTCCGGAGACAATGATGGGGTAACAGTGGGTCCAAAATGAAAAACATGGATCCTTGAACGGGTCCTTCCTATTTCATTTTTTACAATACATACCCGTGGCTCGTGGTTCTTCTGTTTCGTCTCGCGAGACAGGCTAGGGAATAGAGATGGTAAATCACTAGATGGATCCAGCCAGATCAAAACTTGCATGTGCAGTCAGTAAAAATACTTGTTTTCATATAGACTGAGAGATGTAAAGATTATGTTGGTATAGGAATTAACTGATTAATTAAATTGAAAAAACATTGGGTTTCCCAGAAAATAAAAAAAACTTCAAAGATGGGAAAGAAAATCATTCTTCAAACAAGTTTGGATGGTCTTGTCCTTTAAATTCTATGGGATAAGTTTAGGATGTTATGTAAATAATTTAAGTTATGATATAATACAATGTTATTTTTAAATTGAAATAAATAAAATAAATGTCAGCATTAGCAGATGTATATTTTAGCTGTAAAGAAAACAGAGATTTATATATTTTAGTATATTAAAAAAAAACAGTATAAAATAGGAGTAAAAATAAATCAATATAGCATACGTTAGACTTATGAATCATATTAAAATTTTAGATGTCACAAATATTCTCTTTAATTTATTATTTAAGCATGTATCAAATAGATCTATTTTTAAAGAAAAATATTAAAATAATTGTTAAAAATACAAAATTTAATGATCATATATTATTTATATAAAATACATTAGTCTTACGATGTTAATCAATTAAAATTTATAATTATTAAAATTATATAGTAAGATAATTATTATAAAAATTACTAATTTTATTTTTTAAGATAATTTATGATCGAATGATAATATAAATTTATCTTACTTTATAAATATATAATTTATTGTTTTGAAAACATATTATACAACAAAAATTGGATGTATAAATCATACTATCCATCTTTCAAAGGATGACAAACTAGGAAGGAAATTTAGTGGAGTAGTTAATTTTAATCTTAAATAATTTTTTAGTCTTTATAAAATAAGATTTTATTTTAGTTTTATATTTTTTATTATTAAATAATAATATTATCTAAAGACATGATAATGATTATAATAATTTATTGATTTATTATGTCATTCAAAAATATGATAAAATAGTCACGTGTAATTTTTTTACTCTAAATTATATTTTAAATTCTTATATCAAAATAGTTGACGATGTTAGATTAGTTAATAAGATATTTAAAATATAATTTATTAAAATATTATATATAACATAATAAGTTAATGAATTGTCACGCTATTATTGCATCGTTATTAAGTTAAGTTGGTGATAAAACTCTTTAATCAAATACTTAATGCAATTATATATTTATATATAAAATTGAGGCCTTTAGTTGAACAAGAAATAAAATAACTTAATGTCAGTTGATCTACGTGTCCAGTAGAGAATTAGGAGATCAGAATGAAAATAAGTGCATTTTTTTATCCTTATTCTTGTATCTAAAACTTCTAAAGATAATTTACAAGTTAAAATAATCTTTTAGTTCTTATAAAATAGAGAATTTTTTATTTTAGTTTTTTAAATGTTTTTGTTTTAATTTTAGTTTTTTTTTTTAATTTTAGTTACTATTGTCAAGTGACAATATTAAATAATGAGGTAATAACGACGTTATCAACTTATTGATTTATCACATTATCAAAAATATAATAAAATGATCACATGCAATTTTTTAGTAATTTTATCTTTTTAAATTTTTATTTATTCAAAATAATTAATAATACTAAATTAGTTGACAAGAGGTTTAAAAATATAATTTATTAAAAAAATACATGTAATTATTATGCTACACTCTTTTACGAGATGATAAGTCAATAAGTTATCAACATCATTGTTAATATATAATTAATGTTATTACTTAATAATAAATATTAAAAAAAATTAAATAAACAATAATTAAAAAAAAACTAAAATAAAAAATATCTTATTTTATAGATACAACAAAATTATTTAAGTTTAATTAGTATAGAACATAAATTTATGCCTTTAACCCAATTTATTGTGACCTGGTCACGACAACTTTTATAAGGAACAACAAAGTCCTTTGTCACTAAACTAACAAATTTTAGCTGACACATAATTAACATATTGAATATTTATACTATAATATAATTATTGATAGTAAAATTGATAAAACATAACTCTTCTAGATTCAAACCCTAGACATGGAATAATAATAAAACTACACCTTATTATTACACCCATCATAATCACTTAATAAATATATGATATGGATAATATATATATATATATATATATATAGACATGGAATAATAATAAAGTTACACCTTGTCATTACACCATCATAACCACTTAATAAATCTATGACATGGATAATATATATATATATATATACACATGAAATAATAATAAAACTACACCTTATCATTACACCACCGTAACCACTTAATAAATATACAATATGGATAATATATATAGACATGGAATAATAATAAAGCTACACCTTATCATTACACCACCATAACCACTTAATAAATATATGACATGTATAATATATATATATATATATATACATAGAATAATAATAAAGCTATACCTTATCATTACACCACCATAACCACTTAATAAATATATGACATGT
>JAMLFT010002350.1:0-25993 GCA_026544285.1 Pachyrhizus erosus | reverse complement strand
AAAATTAAGATAAATAACTCATTTAAATAATCATATATTATAAATGTTTTTAGATATTTTATGTATCTATTAATTTTTCATTTTCAACTATTTTGCAGTGTTTAATTTATTATTATTATTATTATTATTTTAGAATAACAAGTGTTAAAATGGAAAATGAAAATTCACAACAAAGACATCGATATTTCTTACTATGCTTATGTGTAAAATTTTCATTTTTCATATTTTTTTCATAAAATACTATGCTTTAATATAAACTTATGATGAAATAATTTAAATATATATTTTAATTATACTAGATAATTTAAAAATATTTTTTTTCATATTTTAATTAATTTTCATAAAGAAATTATTTAGGACAATAATTCACGTTAAAATAGATTTTATTTAGGACAATAATCCAATAGTTGTTTCATTGAACAAAACTTTACTCAAAATTAACAAGCATCTATGATATTCATGTTATTAGTGTAAAAGTAACATTTATTCAATTAATATTTTTATTAGTCAGAAATAATAAGGTATTCAATAATATACCTAGATAATTTCATCATCTTACCCTTCTACGTTAACTACCCAAGAAAATAAGTAAAAAAAAAAAAAAACAAGTCTCACATTGTTTTGTTATCAAATGCCATCAAGAATTTATAAAATTTAACTCTTGGTAATTTCTTTACACATATAGTGAAAGAAGAAAAAAATAAAGATTAAAACGGTAAAACCCATTTATTTTATTATATAAATAAAATTAAATGTCATTATAATTTTATAATTATAAATAATAAGGTGATATAATATATTTTTTCTTAAAATGCTGATGCAATAATTCTAAATATATGTGTATGAAAATGATTTATCTTTTTAAGTAAGAAGTTAATTATATCATAAAAATAATAATTTACAATTAATTTTTAATTCATATTTTTATGAATTTAATTTCTATTTTATTTTTTACATTCTATTTGATGTTTTTTAGTTAGACAGTATGACAAATTATGATATACTTTATAATTATTTGTAAATAATTATATGAAAATTCTTCCTTTGGAAGGGAAAAAGTGAGAGAATTAATTGCAACATGATTTTGTTTTGAGTTTAGATTGTGGTATGATGCGGTGAAAGAAAAAATTGTTTTAAGAGTGATGAGTGGCATATTTGTTTTTGTGTGTGTGAGTTGCAAATATAAAGAAAATAGAGAAATAAGTGTGTTGTGATGAAATGGTTGAGAGGATGAGGCCCAGAAAAATTAGTGAATCTCATCTCTATGTAATTGCAATCCTGTAAGTGAAGAAATTCAAAATATGATAATTGTGTGTTATGTGAAGACTAGATTATGAAATTCAGTTGCAGTAAAAAAAATTTATAAAATTCAATTGGTATGACATTATATTCAATTGACATGACATTTTATTGTGTTATGTTTTTTTTTTCTTTATATTATTTATGGAAGTAACCTTTAACCTTTTGTGTTGGCTATTATTATAGTTTTTCCTTTGTTATGACATGCATAAGGATTGGTATGTTGTCATTCTTTATAACATGGAGACTGAATACCTTTGGCACTCTTTAATAATAAAATACTTTAGATTTGCTAACAAAAAAAACTACCATTAGCATTTTTTTAAAATTATAAAATATCTTAATAGAAATATATATAATTAATTACAATTGAATAAATGTAAATTAAGTGATTTTATTTACATCCGTACAATTAACTTAAAGTAAAAAAATATAAATATATAATATTAGAAAAAAAAGGTAAAATACTTTATCAAACTCTTAAACAAAATCTTTCAAAATATTGTCTATTTTCACATGTAAAAATCAAGTAACACAAATGATAAAACATCTAATTCTCGGAGGTTGTAATCAACAATGAAATAAACTAGATGAAGAATCAATCATTATTATTCAAAATGAACTTTTATCAATATTAGTCACTAAAAAATATTATAAACTATTATTTAATTTTATATCATATTATATTTCAATTATAATTTTTATGCTGATTGAGAAATTGGTTTAAATAAATAAAAATTATTTTAATAAAAAAATTATATTAATTTTTATAAGAATATATTCATCAACTATTACTCTTTTCAATTTTTATTTTATTTTAAACAGATATAATTCGCCTATACATAAATTACTTCGTGGATCACACATGCATAAATACTAATATATATATATATATAAATTGTCCAAAGAAAGATGCTTGCTTCTCCTTCTTGGATTTGTCCTTCATTATTGACAAAATGAGCATATATAACATACGACACAACTAAAAAAAAGGTATTATTATTTTTTTTTTCAGTGAAAATTTTTAAAGAATAAAATATTTTATATAAATATTTTTTTCATACACATAAATTTAAGAATTAAACCTTTTATCAAATGTTTAAGATGTAATGTTATCTCTCAATAAGAATAAAAATATACAACATGACTTGTTAAGAGTCTGCAATGTGATCTAAAAAAAGTCTAGCTTAACATGAGTTGCTTATTAAAAATATTTTGTTTAAGCTATTTTAAAAAGTTTATATAAATAAAAAAAACAGATTTAAGATCTTAAAAAGAAGCTTATTAAAATAGATCAACTTAAGTAGATACATAAATAATATTATATTTTTCCACCGTGTTATATTATACATAATACAATTATCTAATATCTATATCTATCTATATATTACATATTATAGTATAAAAATTATGTAATTACTAATACATCTATTTGGGTCAACTGACTTATCAACCTTGTTATAGGTCATATTACAAAATAAGTGTTTAAATAAATTTCTATATAAATTAAATCATAAAAAAATTATAATAAATGACTACGCTAGATTTAAATTTTTTATTTTTTAATAAAGTCTAACTTTAAGCTATTAAAATCTAGTTTAGACTAACATGTTTTCATCTTTATTTATCAATCATGTTAAATCATATTATTTGATTTTAATTTAAAATTATTTATATATTTTTTTAATAAAAAGCACAAATATTTTTTATGATAAATAATTTTATTGGAAACATTTGAATGACTCAAATTTAAAAGTATGAGTCTAGTTAAAATAGTCATATGTCAACTAATGTGATTTGTTACTTTTTGCAAAATACTTTAAATTGCATAATAATTCAACCAACAAAATATAAAAATTTAAAACAACACACCAAAAAAAAATATTCTTAACATGATTTCAGAAGAAAAAAAACTATACTATGTTAAAATTTACACTAATTTCACGTACTAAAACCTGCCAATTAATACAAACAACTGGGATACAAAACAATATTTACAAAAAAAAGTCTTAACATTAACTAAATATAACATCTAACTCCAATTTAAAAACAAAATACTTTAATCATCACATGCAATATCCATAATAAAAAGTATGAAACTACACAAATGCAACCAACACAATTTAATCAACACACGACATAAAGTGAGGGTACAAAAGGTGTAAAAATAAAAGTCAAACGATATTAACTAAATAACAAATATACCCTAAGTCTAATAACACACAAATTATCTTAAAAAATACACAATTTTTTTAAAAGCAACAATATTTAATAATAAATTTACATGACTTAATAATTAAAAATATATTAAACAAAAACTCATGCAAATAAACATAAAATTAGGTTACCCCAACCCAAATTTGTTTTATATAATTAATATATTTGTTTACAACTTATTATTACTACACCAAATTTACCCCTCTTTTGGTGAAAGGTGGTGGGTACGAGGCTGGAAATTTAGGGATGACTACACTCTAAATTCTAAATCTGCTCTTTTCAATACTTCTTTCTAATCCCCACCACTTGAGTTATAAATGGAGATAACTGACTACTTTTAAGAAAATAAAGCAGCTCCATGAATTTTTTACTTTCTTTTCACTTCTTTCTTTTTTTCTTTTGATAGTCTTCAATTCTACTTTTCTCTCACGAGAGATGTTTTTCTCTTTTTTAGGTAAGTATATGTTTTTTTATTCATAAAAATTGTATTCGAGTGTTAAAAAAATTAGATTTAAATAATATTTTAATTCTTAAAAAATAATATTTTTTTATTTTATTTTTTAAAATAATTTTATTTTAATTTTAATTTTTTAAATATTTTTTTAGTCTTCATTTTTAAAAAATATCATTAAATGATGTATCACAACGATGTTGACAATTTATCGATTTGTTATATCATCAAAGAATATAAAATAATAATTATATGTATTTTTTTGTCAAATTATAATTTAAATTTTTTATTAATTAGTTTAATATAATTAATTATTTTAAATATATAAACATTTAAAAATATATTTTATTAAAACAATTATACGTGGTTATTCAATCAAACATTTTAAATACATGATAGAATATATGATAAGCCTTAACTCAATTTAATTTATAAAAATATTAATAAGTTTTTAAAACTATAAATGTTAGACATTTCAATTCTTCAATTCATTAAATAGAATTACGTGTTTTTTTTTTTAAAGATTCAAATTTCTAACTTATTTTCCAGAGACAACCTAAAGGTGTTAGTTACAAATTAAATACTTGGACAGAGTGAAACAAATTAATAATTTCTAGATGTTCCAACTACCCAAATTATTTTAGTAATTTCTAGGTGTAATAATTTTGGTTGGACAAAAAACAATTCTTATAAGTTGGATCTCATTTTGTTTATCTTAAATTTAGGATAAATTTAGCCTTTAAAAAACATATAAAAAAATTTCAATCCAATTTTTAAAGCTCTCTTATTTGTTCTCTCATTCTTTCTTTTTAGAATGAATCTTCAATAGAAAATTGACATAATGTTAAGTCAATTCATACACTTAGTTTTTTCATTCTTATTCAATATTTATAATTATTCTAGGATCAGGGGTAGAATTACTTACCTCTAAGAGCCTTCTCTTCCCCCTCATCTCATTTTAATTTTTCTCTATTTTATTTGTAAAATTTTGATTTTTATGTAAGAAAATAAAATTTTGATCAAAATTTATGAGAGAGGATGAAAGATTTTATTAATATTCAATCAAACTTACAATCCTATTTGATAAATGTTGCACTGTATTAAAAATACAATAATAATACAAAGAAACATATGTCAAGAAGAAAACTTCATTGAATATTACAATATAAACTTTTGATTCCAAATATTAATTTTATAACGCAAATCTTTTCCTGACATATATGTGTATTATAGTGTGTCGTGTGACTTATAGATATTTTAGTTGTGTTGATATAAGTTCAATCAAAATTATTCTTTCAAATTAAGTAATTTTACTCTAATTTACAAGACTTGTGTGTATGTATATGTATAAAATTGTAAAATCAGATTATTATTATTTTTAGCTAACCCTACATATAAAGTTGTCTTATAAGTGACTTTACTATTAAATAATCATCTGATTTAAAAATTTATAAAATGGTTAGTGTTTAATACATAAAATAAAAAAAAAATTCTTTTTTAATAATATTTGATATATTTAGTCATTTTAGTTAAAATAAGATTAAAATACATTTTAGTCCTATATCTTTTAAAAAAATTATTTTAGTTCTTTATCTTTTTTAAAAAGTTCACAACGATCATTTTCGTTAAATATTACATAATGTCATTAACTTCTTCTTATGGTTCTTTTTCTTCAACATTTGATTTTTCTTCCTCTACCTCTTCTTATTCTTCGGTTGATAACCACAACATCACCATAACTTGTGAAGAATCATAATAGGTGGTGAACATTCTCAAGAAAACCACCACCAATAACTTAGCTCAAGAAGGTCGATTTGCTCCAAGTTTGTTCCCAATGCAAGTTGAAATTGAAAAACCAATCAATAATGAAAAAACGTCGAGCAGTTAAGTGATTTGAATGAGTTTCTCCATAGTAGCAACGAGTGCAGTTGAGCCCACTAAATGCTTGTAAAGGAACACTATAGTGACACCAATAGGACCGATACAAAGTAAAAGAGAGTTTCGACAAGAGAAGCTAACTTGATTGGATGAGTAACATTCTACACATAAAAATAAATATAGATTGAGTGGAGGAAGGAATGGATGACGAAATCAAGGAGGGAGAAGACAAGATAGGTATGTGTCATTCAACTTGCAAAACTTAATAATTTCATTATCAGCATCGACAAAAAAAAAAGAAGAAAAGGAGAAAAAAATAACAACATCAAACAAAAATTGACAGAAACTACCACTACAAATCTTTTTTAAAAAATAAATTATCAAAATAATTTTTTAAAAAACAAAGAATCAAAGTAAATAAAAAAAGACCAAAAATAAATTTTAACTAATAATCTAATTACTTAAATAAAATAAAATTTATAGTGTCAATCATTAATATAAAAAAATTAATAAACATGCCGATTTTATATAATAGGTAGCATCTCAAACTAACTTTATAAACTACTAAATATCTTCTAAAATCTTGTTATTGACATTGGATTACTTTATTTAAACTTAAAAAAATATTTTTAAAAATGTAATTTTTTAAGAAATAAGTAAGATTTGCTTTATAAAAAACAGAAATGATTTTTTATACAAGAAAATAATTTAAAAAAACACATAAAAAATAAAATATTTATTTTATTAAAAAAAAGTGCTTTTTTAAAAAAAAAAACAAACGGGCCATAGTTGGATCATACCCATAGATCTAATCTATTCATGTTACGAGTGAATATTAAGCCCAGCAATTTTTCACCAATCCCAGAAAACATACACACACACAAAAAGGAGAAAAGAAAAGAGGGGATCCTTCAATATATGATAAAGTTCCACTGAGGGTAGTGCAAGGAAGGTATTGCAAATAAAAAAAATAATGAACATATCTTAAAAAAAAAACAAGGGTATGATCCTTTATTAAGCTTTAAGTTTATAGAAGTGGAATGACTGAGGTATTAGTAACTAATGAGGGATACTTAATCAAAATTATTCACTGTAGGAATAGATATGTAGAGTACTCATTGGAAGGCATAATAATTATTGGGGGGTAACGTGATGATGATCATCAACTCTATTAAGCAGCCGTTGACTTCTGCAATGACCATTATGCCCTTAGCCCACCCAACCCCAGCCAGTCACATACATAATTGAATGTTTGGCAGAAAGAAAATTATGTGATTCACAATTGCACATAGACTTCACCATAATGGTCTTCCACTCCATGTAGAGTCAAACTGCTTTATCCTTACCACATTTTGTGGCTTTATCAGTGGAAGAAGAACTATAAGACAAATTTACTTGCTAGGGATAATAAGAATACTAAAGTTAAGGATTTTATTATACACCACTGCAAGCATTTGACAAATGAGAAAAATATACCAGGTAATCAGTGCTTTCCACAAGTTAAAAACTAAATATGTGGGATATATGTAAGACTGAATAGAAAATGAGAAAACGAAATTAAAATAGAGTAATGAATGGTTTTTAGTAATTAAAAGATATATATAAGTCTCAAATATGAAAATCAAATATGAGTTTTATCTTTATTATCTATAGATATTAATAAATGATTGTGTACAATATTTTTATATTATAAGTATATTCCAATTAAATTCTTCAAGAAAAATTAACCTATCTTTAAATTTATACCATTGCCAGTAGCAGTTTTAATGCTTATTTCTATATTTGTTAGTACCTAAATACCCAAATTCAAATCGATTATTCACACTTTTGTTAAAATAAAAGTTCTATTTCTTATCTAAATTTAAATATGTCCAACTGTTAGACAATTTATTAGTAATGTTCTTCAAGTAGTGAACTCGAAAAATAATTCTCTCTATCTCGCTAAACTTTTCAATAAGCTTTTATAAAATAAAAAATAAAAAGTTAAATAAATTAAGTTCGTTCTATAAGTTAAAATTAACTTATATAACATGTATAAGATAGTTATTAAAAATATCATATTTAATTTGTCCAAAAGTTAATCTTAGCTTTTGCATAAACATATTTTAATTTATAAGAGAAGTTTTATCTTTTATTTTCTTTTCATATAAATACTCATCAACAAGTTTATCTAAATAGTATTTAAGTCTATAATACAACCTTAAATTAAAGAACTTCAATAGCATCCTAGCAACAACACTATAATACAGCCGTGAAAATAAATATATTATGCAACAGTGACAAGGAGTTAGAATCATAATTTTAGTATGAGTAGATTAAGTCATTAAAATGAGATTTGTAAATTGTAATTTTAAAATTATAAACAACAAGTAATATATTTTAATTAAGTCCTAATAAAATATCTATACTCACAGTCGTTTCCAAATTTTTTTTTAAGATAAACACTCTTTGCTGACCTAAACCTATTTAGTTGATATTTTCTTCTTCTTATTTAGTTCATATTTTCTTCTTCTTATTGGTCTTTTTTGTATATTGCACCTACCCGTGGAATTCAGATTCAATCAGTAATCACCGTCTCTGTCACTACCTATCTAGAGGATGATTGTTTTGTCTGAATTGCCCTTTGTGGACCATATATATAGAACAGAAATGTACATCACACACTCCTCTAATACAGTGGTTTCAAATGGAACATTTTTAAACTTCATATTATGATAACATGTACCTAAATATTGATTTCATATTTTTATTTTGTTTCATTTTGCCCAATTTTATTTAATCCATAATTAAAAATCCAAACACATCTTTTTTCCTTACATCAAAGAAGCATATATTCTCAGAAATCATTGAGTAATAGAGAAATGGAATTTGTAGCAGTCAAAATTAACTTGGACCGTTTTTGAGTAACACTAAAACCGCAATATCCCACACATGAAAGTGCAAAACTCCCTAATATAGTTCGTTCAACAGCACATGGAAGTTTGGATTTTCAAATAAACACTCAGAAATTCAAACTAAAAGCAAGCATATCATGTTACCCGTTTGGATTTCCAGAATAGCATTCCAAGTAATCATCATCAGAAAAAGTAAACGCCAATCTATGGATAACCAGAATGCTTCAAAGTCTTCAGACAATCCCTCTATAGTAAGAAAAAAAAAGAGAGGCTAAATCCTTGTCATCAAATTTGGCTACAGACTAGAGGATCCAATAGAGCCAAAGTTACATTTGTTGTGATGAACTAGTTATTATTAAAATGTTTGGAAATTCTTGCTAACAAAGGTGCAATTTGAAGAGCTCTTATAGGAAGGTTGGACTGAATTCTCGCCTTGTGACAATGGTTTTATAGTCTCCACAGGACCACAACAGCATTAACTTGCCCTTACGCATATAGTGCACAAAAAACTTAATTTTTCTTAGATTACAAGAGAAAAGAGTGGTATATAAGGACTTTGTCTTGGAAGGGAGGTAGGTTCGCATTTTGTCCCCGGCAGATGGAACATCCACCATAATGTTTAAGTCGATTAGAAAGTCTTTAACATGGCCAAGTCTAAGAATTCACAATGTGAAAAAGTTACATTAGATTCAGCATTCAGAAATTAAAAAGAAACACTTTCCTGCATTCACACCACTGTAATGTGAATCGGTTTATTGAGACCTTTTCTAAACTTCCATAAGAAAAGCAACGATGATAGAAAGTAGATCCACCACCAAAGAAAGATGTACTAACTATTCGAGACACACCAAATAGTAAACATAAATTGGGCAATTTATGTATACTATTCACAGGGCCAAGAATAATTTAAGGAACAAAAACAAGGAGGGGCATTATCTCATAGGGAAAAGCAATCCCGATGGAACCTAGTAATGGCCTTTTTGCATAAATGCCTTGATTGTCATGAAGATAAGCCTAAGATATACTTCAAGACTATCTTTTTCAATATAGGTGTTCGTTCTGTGATTTGGTTTAATTTTTAGTGAATCTATGCAGCTCAGTTTGATTCGGTTTAAATATAATATTAAATCCGAACCAAACTAAATCAATCTTTTACATTTTGATTTGAATTGATTTTTCAGTTTATAATATTTAAAATTTTATTAATATTCTTTTTAAAATATTTTTAGTTTAATTAACAAAAAAAAATTAACAGTGTAAATTTTAATAACCAATTGAGTCATTATCAAAACTTGAAATTAATATTAACATTTGCATAATAATAAGAAATAGAAGAACAAATATTATATCTTATAATAATTATATTATTAATATCTAAACGAAAAATTTATCTATTTAATAATATTTACAATTTATTAAAGAAGTTGAAACTTTGAATAACTAATCTCACAATTATTCGTTCATAATTTGTTTATTTTTACATAATGCATAATTAAGCAAATAAGATTGCAAAATGATTGTATTTGAACATGTAAAAATGAAAAAATATTTTTTATTCATAATAAACTACAATTTCAAAAGAAATTACTTAACTTCCTATATATTTCTTTACTTGATTTTCTTTTGTTTTAAACAATTATAATAGAATAGAAGTATTAAATAAATACGAGAACGTAGTATAAAGTTACTAATAAAAAAATATAACTTTATATCATATGCATTTTTGTTCATTTTGAATCAATTTTAAAAATATAAATCATAAACCAAATCAAACTAATTAATTTGAATATAAAATCGTTCAAACAAATAAAAAAATTGGTTTAGTTCAATTTTTCAGTATTTTTTTAGTAGTTTTTATTTTTATTTTATATCGATTTGAATTTAAACTACCCTACTTTTCAATACTAATTTTTAATAGGAAATACACACAAAAGAATTAAATGATATATATATATTATATACACACACTGTATTTCTCTCTTACTGAAAATTTATAGTCTTAAAAGCACCATACAAGGACTAAAATCATCGTTTTAAAATACAAAGACTTGAACTAATTTTAATTGAAAATTGAGAAACCCAAAAAACATTGTACAAGGGGTATCATTTTTGTTGACCTACTGGTGCCCTCCAAAATACTGGTGGGTACCAGAGAAATCACCCAATTTCAACACATTGAACCATAAGCTTTAACTAACAGGCAATTATAGCCTATGTTTTGTGATTTGAGAGGGAACAATATGCATGAATTGGGTCAGATAAGAAAAATAAAGCACAGAACAAAAAACAAGGTGGAAAAGAAAGAAAATGATAGCAGATTTCAAGATCTTCAAATTAAGAGGAACATTATTGTTGACAGAGTAGAATCAAGAGGAACCAGTCTTAAAGAAAATGTAAACATGAAAGATTGAGCATGGACAGTCATGTAGAGTTCCATCTATGAGAACAAGAGGACCCGCAATGTGATTGAGCAATAATTTTATCTTGAAAAAGAACATCAACTCGTTAAGTTATTTACCAATTGATGCAGCATAAGAGAAAGGAGCCAAAAAGGAACAGTTATGAAGTGGTAAGAACTAAGAACACACATTTTGACGAAAAGAACCCAAATGACAGAAAGAAAGCTTGCATGCCCAATCTTTCCTTCCCATGGACCTTAAATGGTGATGTAAGAAAAAGGATCACTCTTGCAACTTTAATGTCTACCACTTTCAATACTTTTAGCAACATATTATGATTAATACCATACAGTTGTGGATATCAGTACTTAGAAATGCAACATGAAACTAAATCGTTCACATAATTATTACGTAAATTTACAAAAAAAAACTAATATACCACGTACAGTTTGCCAATGTCACTAGGAAAAATTGTCGATACCCATACTTTATGTCAGCTAAACTAGACATACAACACATAGGATTATTATCTATCGAGAAATACTAGCAACATATTTTCTAACACATTTTTTTATTATTGATTAAAAATTATTAAAAACTGCAACATCAAAGAGTGAGACTCGTTCGATAAAAAGTAAAACCCATATTTTTTTTATAATTTTTAATAAATTTCATTTAATAATAAAACATATATTTAAAAGAATGTTAAAAAATGTATTGCTAGCATTTCTCTTTTCTATTACATCCTTCTGCTCTTGCCTGATGTGAATAATGCACAAACTTTTGCTACAGTAGCATCTAGATACTACCGTCGCAGCAAATGATTCTTCTAACTGAACTTTTCTTTTAGCGATTGTGTACTCCCTTTGTTTTCTGTTGAACTGTAAAATCACAGGGTTATTGAATGGAGATTAATAAAAACAATGTTATATTGTTGAATGCTGAACAATTGAAAGTAGATTCGCCAACTGATTATGAGATATCGAAGTAGAAAATGGAAGGTAATGGAAAAGCTCAATAATGGTAATCAACTTGTAGACAATCAAGAAAACTTCAATTAAAATTAAATTTGGACATGTTGAAAACTGTAAAGTTACTTTAAATTCAACAGTTCAATATATATAGAAAATAAACCACAAAGCAACTTAGCTTCCATCTGAACAGTGTTCACGTGGGACTAATCTACCTAGGGAGAGATTAGTCCCATCACGATTGTTTTACTCAAGTATAATCTTAACCATTTATCTTTATTGTATGATCAAGAATCTCAAGATTAACTCCTCTAGTACTTCACTTATTATTAAAATAATAAATCTTAACCATACTTGAATAGAAAAGATTGGTTTAATCAATTTGAATCTGGATCGTCCATATGAAATTAAATGTCAAAATTAATTGTTCTGATAATAACAAAAACAATTCTCACTTGATATACTCACTATATGTGTGTGTGTGTTTTATCTATAACTAGGGTCTAGGGATCTATTTGACCTTGGCAGTTTACTCACTCAAGATACACTTACTAAGGCTAGATACTTGTCTTAGTAACAAACAATGCTCACTCTCAATTAGAGCAATTTCTCATAAATTTCTGCATATAAAATTTGACTTAAATAACTTTTTGGTCCCTATAAAATAGGATGGTTTTTATTTTAGTCCTTTAAAGATTTAAATTTTTTTTATTTTAGTTCCTAAGTAAGGACTAAAACAAAAAAAAAATTAAATTGAAAGACTAAAATCAAAGCAAATATTTTTAAAGGACTAAAATTAAATTTGAGTAATTATGTTTTTTTGCATATATAGAATGTTCGTTTCCTCGAACAACAGCAAAAGTCCTATTCTATTGAGTGACATCAACTACATCGATCGCATGGCACCATTGGGCACGGTAAAAGACCAAATTCTCAATTATATTATTCATCATGAAATCCCTCTTAACAATTACCTCCAATGTCCTCGATCATGCACTAATTCGGACATTTAACTATGCAGTATGCATTATGCGGATATTAGGATTTGGATCCTCTCCTATTCTTGTTCTTGAATAACAAGATATGGTTCTGCTGGAGAGAGAAACATTTTCTTTATCAAGCAAGGACCTGCCATATTTGGGTATAGAATCCACTAGATATATATTAAAAACACATTGCATCTTTATACCTTAAACACGATCATATTCTGTAAAAGAAAGGATTCAAGTCCTGAGTATTAATATTTATTCATAATGATCATTTAGCCTATTTATTTGCATAAGTCCACACCCAGAACTAACTTGACAATCTGAATCTTCAATTTACATATATCTTGGAATTAATTAATTAGAATTTATCAAGACCTGAGTGGTGGAAACTCCTTGCTAATCAAATCATCAAAGTTCTAAGTTCATTCTGTCATGTAAAACTAAAAATCTACAGTTCACCAAATTCATTATGCCAAGGTGCAAATAGGCAACTTAGTGCAGCTAGCAAATGGTTCTTTCAAATGATTCCACCAAACTGTAGTACAATAACACCAAAAGCAGATGTTGCAGCAGCATAGAGAAAACAGTATTGAGTTTTATGGAAAGCCACCCGTAAAGAAACAAGAAATAAGAAAAGAAATATAAAAGATGTGAATATTTTCAAATGATTAACTGAGTTAAAAGTAGGGCTGTACTGCTTTTAACACATAAAAACAAGATATTATACTGTCATGGACAAATTTATCACTTTCAAAAATTTCTACAATCCATCATTTTGCACTGCTAATTGATCTAATTATGAAGTTAAACATTCCATACTGCTAATTGGTCTATTTATGAAGCTAAACTGCTAAAAATTTCATTTCATTTGAGCTAGCATGTTTGTCAGAATTGTCACAGATAAAAAAGATCTACAAAGTTTTTCCTTACCTAGCTTTGACTTGCATCATTACTAGAAAAGGAAAACATAGAAGAAATACATAAATATCCTTTCATAGCATTATTAGCATCACAGTAAGGAAAAGAAATAATATTAGAAATCAAGTTTAAAATAAACTAATCAAATAGTTTATCTAAAATGAAGAAGCTAAAACAATATACTTTCAAAATGGAGAGCTCATTTAAAAATCAAACATTATCGTAGAAACCAGGCACGACAATGTTAAGGACAATAAACAAAAAGGTATTGCATAATGCATACATAGTCCATGAACAATAACCTATAGGGTTATAAATGTTGTACTAACACATGGATCACACAACACCATTCGGAACAGATAAAAACAAAGTTTCAAGAATATTATTTAGCTTAAGATCTCCCATGACAATTTCCTTCAACGTCCTTTTTCATCTCCTTTTTCTCCTTTTCACAGGATTAATACATCAACAAGAGCAACTAATTTTATAAGGGGCTAATTAACTATATGCACAGTTCATTTAATTACATCAAGCAATCACAACACCGGCACTGAATTATGACAATGGCTGAAAGCTCAAACAGTTAGGACATATTTGGTGCAATACTTTTGGGTCAACCAATATGAAACTTATCTATAATTGACCCAAGAGCTAATCAAACAAAGTGATGATAACATAATAGTAGTATAAACAATTTCATAATCACAAGGCTCTTACAAGTTATTGCCAAATGAAAACAGAACACAAAACAACCAAGACCAAAGAGAGATGAATTTGACTTACTTTCATGATCAAAAGGCACACACAATCATTTGTAAAACACAACATAAAAGAAAACAAAACCAAATTAAGATGTTAAATTAAATCCTCCCTAAGAAAGTATGAATACAAAAATGGTAATGTCAAGAAACAAAGGATACCTAGAGTTGAAGACCAGGGCGTTGACGCTCACCCAGAATACTATGCAGTGAAACAGTTGAACAAAAGCTAACGACTTTGTGAAACTTGTTCATCATAGATGGCAACTGGGGCACTCTCCTCCACTCACACCTCCCACTTTCCCCATCAATCTCACACACACAAGCCGGGTACATCCTGTGGTAAGCCTCATTGAAAACATATATAAGATCCCCCAACCCAACACACTTCAAGCTTGCAAATCTATCATCCTCATCACCATCAAACAGGCTACACAGCAAATCATGTGGCATGACAGCAATCTGACTGAACTCCATGGTCCTCCCATCAACCTTCCACAGCACAAAGGAAGAAGATCCATGAGGGAAGTTGCACACCCCAGCAAGCACAAGCATCTCCCTACAAGCAACCAAGAAGGAGAACACAACCCCACGAGGCCTAAGGGTGCGAACCTCACTCCAAACCCTTTGATGCAAGTCAAAGGAGGAAACAAAGCAAGAGTATATCTCAAAGACATAAAATTTCCCTTTGAAGAGGGCAGAGGAGAGAGAAGAGGAGGAGTTTCCTGATCTGAAATCAGGAGGGAGAGGAGGGCCAAGGTCCCAAGACCCCAAAAGAGGATCATAAATTTCAACATCCAAACGGTCCTCTATGTCAACAAGGTTCCCAATGAACCTGACCCCACCAACAACGATGAACTTGGGGTGACCAGAGTTGTGATTTTTAGCATCATGGAAGACACCCAAGAGAGGGTTGATTCTGGGGAAGTTGAGGGGAGGGGTGCGGTGCCATGTGGGGTGGAGGATGGGGTTGTAGAGGAAGTTGGGGGCAGTGATGAAGAAGAAGGAGTCGGTGCCAATGAAGGAGGTGTTGGATTGGTATTGGTGGTGGTGTTGGGGGGTTGGGAGAAGGAACCATTTGTTGGACGAAGGGTCAAAGGCAAAGGACTGGTTGTTCTTGGAGGAGATGTTGTGGATGCCATGAAGGAAGAACCATGGTTGATTGGGGTGGTTGGAGAGGGTGGAGAAGGATTGAGAGGAGGTGATGGAGTGCCATAGCTTGCACACTGTGGAGGCTCTGATTAGGGTGGGGATTGGGAGCAGGGACAGGATGAGCTCTATCAGGTCTGTGCTTAGGTTTGTGATCTCTGTCATCATCTCATCCTCGTCTCATGTTGCAACTGAAAAGAGAGAAGAGAAAAAGGAAAACTCTGTCTAAAGAGAGAAAGAAAGACTGAGGGACTAAAGGAGTAAGTGGTTGAAGCGTTGAATTCTAGCTAAAGGTTATACAGATGTGCTTTTAGCAAAGCGAAAGTATAATATTGGTTCTGTACCCTTTAGATTTATTACTTCTAAATTTGAACTTTCAGATTTTAATCTTCTTTTTTTTTTTTTTTAATTTATTTATTTTTTATTTTTTCTTTTGTCTTTCTTTCCCAAACTGTCCCTCAATCACTCTGCGTCTCTGCCCCTCCTCCGCCACAACCCCACATACTGGGTGGAGAAGAACATCCCTAAGACAGAAAAGCTACAATGTTTACAGAAAAACAACAGTTCTACATTATAAATATATTTTAATTAAATTCTTCAAGAAAAATTAACCTATCTTTAAATTTATACCATTGCCAGTAGCAGTTTTAGTGTTTGTTTCTATATTTGTCAGTACCTAAATACTCAAATTCAAATCGATTATTCACACTTTTGTTAAATAAAAGTTATATTTAATATCTTAATTTAAATATGTCCAACTGTTAGACAATTCATTAGTAATGTTCTTCAAGTAGCGAACTCGAAAAATAATTCCCTCTACCTCGCTAAACTTTTCAATAAGCTTTTATAAAAGAAAAAATAAATTAGGTTGTTGTATAAATTAAAATTCACTTATATGTGTACGATAATTATAGGAAATCTTTTGTTTAATTTATTTATCCAAAAGTTGATCTTAGCTTTTGCATAAACATATTTTAATTTATAAGATAAATCTTATCTTTTTATTTTCTTTTTATAAAAATATTTACGGAGAAGTTTATTTAAACAGTATTTAAGTCTATCATACAACCTTGGAATATGAATCATAAAATATCAAATATTCATCATTTCAATCCTTAAGTTCATGTATTTTAATCAAATTCAAATTTTTTTGAGTTTTTTGTGAATTACTTAACATAATTTTTAATACTTTTAAGTCTAGTTAAATTGACTTTTAAAGGACGAATAATATTTAAAGGATGAAATTAGCAATTTTATCTAAGTTTCTTTATAAATGTTACTCGGGTGTGATGCTGCTGATGTTATAAAAATTTTCGTTCTTCAAAATTCAAGTTTAAAATTTTACAATATAGTTGCTGTATAGGCATTTGATTTTGCCAAGGAAAATAGAATTGAGAAAAATGCAAAACTAACAAGACACTTGGTAAAGTCATAAATTATAACGCCGTTCGACATGGTTAAGCAGTATAAAGGGGAAAACAGTTTCTATCCAAGTTTGATATATCCTACATGTGTCTACTCTCTAGGATGTTAAAAGAAGTGTGCGAAGCTTCCACCATCTGAGAATTGGTATACACCATCTTAAGTTCTCGACCCCATTTAACAGAGTTTTCAGGATTTGGAACCTCGTAACCTTATCGTTGCGTCTGGGTGATGAAAGGATTCAAAAGCTAAAACTAGTCGTACGCTGTTGTACCCCCAAGTCCCTTAACTTGTGTCCACACAAATGTGGAATATGGGTTTACCATACCTATAATAAATTATCAAGATTTCTTTTTTATAGAAATAATGTGCTACAGATATAAAGAAAAATGAATGAACACAAACTTAACTAGAAAACCTTGACAGGAAAAACAAAAAAACAACAGTCAGAGAAAAAACAATTCACTGTATCAAAATTGGTCCAAGAGGGAAAGCGAAAAGGAGCAGTTGCTATAGCACTGTTATATAAAATTCTAACCCCAAAACATAAAGGTCCATCCATATATCACAGGGTGGGCTCTTGTCCCAGGCACATCAGCCCAATACCTCCACTACCACCACAAACTCCAACAAAATTCAAAAATATTTCTTCAGTAAATTGGTTACACGGCAAGCTTTTCGGACCAAGAATTCAAGTCATCAACTTTAACCCTTTCATTCTTTTCAGCTTCTGAGTAATTATCAAGTGAGCTAAGTTTTCTTACAGCTGAGATGTTTTGCCTAGGGAATAGTGCCACTATCACTATCATAGTGATGTCCATTCTCTTACGTAAATTATACCCAAGTTCACTATGCCGTACATTTCGTTCAAAATAGTAACAGTAAGTATAAGGCTATCATGTACAAGGTTCCATCACCCATAATCCGTCTTCTTTTATTGATGTCGGCTACTCATCATAAACCCAGGTGGTGACATGAGAATTACGACCTGCAGATCGTCCTGCAAATTTTGAATCAAGCAATTGGAGTTGTTTTTTAACCCATGGAGGATCATATTTACTTAGCCACAGAGCTTCGCCAGTATCCTTATGCTTAAAATCAGGCTGCTTTGGATTTAGCTTGCGCTTTCTTTGATCCCACCACTCATTTGGATTGGCAAAAAACACTTGCCAAAGGTGAAGCCGATTTTGATTATTTTGCATGCCAGCATCAGCTATATTTGTTTAAGATGAAAAGAATAGGAACAGGAAAATGCATGAAAAATTGAAAATAAATCAGTTTAAGACCATTGAAGTAACCATAAAAACTGTAGAACCAACTAAATAAAGAACAACACAAAAGCCTAACCCCTGGTGCAAGAAAAGATCGATAAAAGGATATGACAGCGAGAACAGAACATGTTTATCCCAAAATGTAGCTCGCCAGACTTCTATGTGATAGGAATCCCGTTGAAATAGAGAAAAATATTCAAAACTCACTACTAGATTTGTAAGAAGAAAAAGAAAGGAATATGAATGTACCTCTTTATTGAAAAAGAATATGAAAGAATTACACAAGGAGCACTCTCCTTCACAGAGAAAGACGCGGTCAATACATGAATTCTCAAAAACTCCCTCCTGTTTCCCTTAGAGGCCTATTTATAATGCTCGTCCTTAATTCCCTGACCCTTACCTTCTTTTTTTACCCAGTCAGCTACAGTTATTATTCTCTCCTAATTTCTTCTTTCTATAGTAAACCTGTAAGACTCTTTTATTCTCTGCTGACTGCTTATTCCCTTGCCTAACACTACGTCTTGAAGTACATAGGCAGCATAGCAACACATTGTCAAATAATAATACTTTCCTACAAAAGTGATTGCTAAATATGCATAGAAAGTGTATAAGATTTTCCAGAGATTCCTTTTCTTCTATACTCACTAGATTTACTAAATCAATATTTGCCTCCCTAATCTGTCCTTTTTCTCTTTTCTCACTAAAATAAAATTTGTTCTATCAACATTCAATAAAAACAAATATTCACCTCCATTTTCCTTCACTAAAACTTTCTTTGTAAAGTAAAATTTGTCTCAAGTCTTAATGTTGCCAACTAATTGAAAAATGTTTTTAGCACTTTCAAATAAGAAGAATAATCAAAGAAAACAATAGCTCTCAGAATTGGTGTGAACACAAGCGAGCTAACATACCTTCAACAGATTCCAACTTCTTGTGGCCTTGTCCACCTTGATAACCGGACCATTGAGCAACAAACTGGAAATTCTTCACGTCGAGCTGTAGAGAAGTAAATGCAAGATTTACACACAAAAAGAGGAGAAATATTACACGAAGTAGATAAAAAAAAGTGTAATGATAAATGAGGAATTGTGATTTTGTGAGCATATGAACACGATTAATACAAATTCAAGGATGGGATTTTACAAACACGAACATAAAATCTAAGACCCCATTTCTCAACATGATGAAGCAATAGGCAGAAGAAGAATACTTTGACATGAACTATCCGTTTAACTATATGATATTGATAAGGGATAGACAATCTATTGTGCGAGAGGATATTAGCCATCTAATATCGACTTTGGATCTGCTAAAATTATAGAAGATTGCTTTTCTTTTGCTTTTATCTATTTCAAAATGTCACTTAGAAAAATATTGATTACAAGCTATTTTGAACATAAAATAAACTAATCCAACCACACACAAAATGAGACATTCACTAAGATTTGTTAAAGGATCCTAGTAGCAAAACCATGAGTACAATTGTGACAAACTAATAATCATAATCCGGTGTACAATGAATCAAACTTGTTTTCACACAGGCATGCAAAGAAAAGAAAACTTCATACTAGAAAGTTCAAAACACAATTCATAAGAAAATGTAGTGATGCTTTGAATTGAGTAAAAACTACGATGAAATAGTTCCCCAAACAGGACATATAAGGATAAAATTGCAGCAAACAACCACCATTAGCTCCATCAACCAGAAATGACCAAGCAAAAACATGTCAATTGTTAGTCACCCTAGTACACAAGAAAGAACAAATGCATAGCAGAGCACATTCAAACAAGAACCTACAGCTTTAGTACACATGATGTATGATATACCAAAATGGACAAAACTTAAATGCAATTATTTTGGTGCTTTTAGTATTTTTTTTCAATCAGAATTAGAATGTCACCTCAATAATCTATACTAACCATCCCTTAAGTGTTTTTTATGTTGTTTTCCAATTAGAATATGAGTTCCACCTCGGTAATCTATATCAACCTTGAATGCAAACTTTTCTAATGTGGATAATTGAGATGACATCTCCAATTCTAACGAAAGACCAACACCAAAACTATCTCACAAACTACAAGTTCTGTCCTACCAAAACATAACCAACTTGGCAATTGAACCTTAAAAATAAAAAAGTGCAATGAACCTTATAATGCAACAGGAGGTTTCCACTGGCACCTGGTTTAGTGTAAGACCCCAAAGAACCTGAAACATAGATAAAATCATTTGGCTTCAAGTGTTCCGAAGCAAGTTCTGCCACATTGTTCCACATCATCAGAAGCAACCTGCAAAATAAGACGCATAGCATAATGTCGTTTCGATCACACTCCCAACCAAAGCAATAGTACTTACAAATTCCCATTGAAATAATAATATAATTAAAAAAAACGCACCAGAAAAAGGAGCTATTTGGCTGGTTGGATCCTCGAACCTTGAGCTTAGTGTGAACTCCGAAATTACCGGTTTTACAGTTGACGCGCACCGGTTCGCGCGTGACGGAGCCGATGAAGCAAGCGGTGTTCTCCAAGCGCGGGCGCCACCGAATAGTCCGTGGACGCTGGAACTTGAGCGCATGGCGATAAACGGCGCTGCAACCCGGGACGACGTCGTCAAAGGAGTGGCGATTGTAAGTGGAAAAGGGAAAGCATCGTTGCGGAGAAAAATAAAATAGCGGTAGAAATGGAAAGCGTTTCGCGAAGATGAACAGTTTCGGTTTCATAGACTCCGATGAAGCATGCCGATTCCGGCGATCAGGTTTTCCCGCCGGTCATAAATTTCGCGGGCGAATTTTCTTTGCGGTTTTTTGCAGGGTAGGGTACTTTGCTGTCATAAAAATTTATGGTGTTTACACGTTTCCCTTTTTTATTCGGTTTTTTGGGTTGGGCTTCTGAACTTGTTAGGATGGGCTAAATTTGTCGGACAAAACTATTCTCACCCTACGTTCCTATCTCTCCACCTCCATCTTTTTAAAAAGGGCGAGGAAAACAATTTTATCCTTCTCCTTCAGCTTAAATATAAGTTTTATTCTCTTATTTTTTTTCAATTTATAATTTTCATCTTCTATTTTAAAATAGATACATTTAATTATTTATTTTAAAAAAATTATAATTTTAGTTTAATCTTCAATTTTACTTATATTTATATTTTTTTTATTTCTTACATTTTGATTAATTAAATAATTTATTAATAATATTTTAAATATATTAGGTTTAACATTTAATTAAATTAAAATCAAAAATTAAATATTAGATTAAAATTAAATATTAAAATAACTAAATATATTTATTTTAAAATAGAAAATCAAAATTATGGATTGACCAAAATAGAAGAATAAAATTTGAATTTAAATTTTTTTTTTTTACACTCCTTTATCTCTTTTTCCTCCCTCCACGTTTTCTCTCTTTTGCTATTTCCGTTTTCGCAGCATCCCTCTTTCTTTTCTTTATAAATAAACTAATATGGTGATACATATAAAGTATGAGTTTGTTATTATATTTTAAAATTATCATTTAAATATATAAGAATTTGTTTTTAGATTATTTTATTTTAGTTATTATAAAAATATATTTATATAGTTTTATGAATTAAAAATAAATAAAAATTTCTTTAAAATTTTTACTTTTAATTTCATAAGATTTTTCCTGCTTTGAGGTTAAAAATTAAAAAATTATCATATACTATAAATGTTGATCATATTAATATTTTTATTTTTACCTCTCGTCTATTTTCTTTCTAAATTTTCATTGTCTTACTTTTATCATAGATTTTATGATTTTTAATATGTGGATATAATTTTAAACATTTGAATGAATTTGTAAAAATTAAATAGAACATTTTATCATGGCAAATGTTTGGATTAACTTCACCTCCACCATTGCAATACGCGCCTCCAGAAAGAAAAACAGATAATATTTATCTACTTTCACTTAATTATTTCTTAAATTATTTTTTAAAAATAAAATAAATGTAGATAAAAAGAGAATGAATGAATACTTGTCCAATGTTACTTGGCCATCAAGTTTTTTCTCAAAAAATATATATATAAAAAAAATCATTGAAATAGTTAAAAGATAGAATAACGTGTGAAAAAAAACATTGAAAATTATTGTAAAAATAAATTAAATTTGATTTCAAAAAGTGCATATAGATTTGTTACACAATTTTTATGAACTAAAAAAAAGTAATTTTGAAAATAAAAAATAAATATAATATTTTCATAAAATTATTATTTTGTTTTAAATGTATTTTATTATATTATATTGTGATGATTATGATGTTCAATTTAATAATATATTAACTTTAAATATCATCTATCATAAAAAAATATATCATTTCATATATTTACTAATTTATTTATAATTATAATTTTATACTTGTAATATACATATGTAACTAGTTATATTATCACGTACGAGTACACACATGTATTACGAGTGCGTGTATATATATATATATTAACTCATGTATAATTTTTAAAATTATACACTCGTCTTAATTATCTTTTAAAATTATTACATTCTTAAATTTAAAAGGATATAAAATTTTATTTAAAATAGTAATAAGTTTTGTGTTATATTGGTGTTTAAAATATCACTTAAATATATAATATCTGATTTTAAAGGTGTTTTTGTTAACATGATAGTCATAAAAATTAAACACAAATTATTACAATATTAATGAAGTTTAACACGTTGATTAATGAATATCAAGTTGAAAAAGTTAGTTATAAAGTATCTATTGTTTACTTGGTATTAGGCATATTTTTTTAATACTTTTTAGATTTTTTAAATTAAATACTAAACAAATGAAAGTTATTTGAACACATTATCAATTTTGTTAATTTATCTTTGATTTTTTAAATAAATGTTAAAATTTGAATGACATTAGTAAACCACATGTATGTCTTGTAGTACTAATAAATATGGGTTAGTTTTTGTTTCAGAATGACCTTCAGAGATGAAGATAAAAAAAAAAAGCTATTTAAATGTCATTAACATTTTCAAGCATCGTAAGTTTTTCTTTGTTGTTTTTATTTATTGACAAAGTATTAAATTATATTTTTCAAACATAATTTTTACGAACAAAAAATTGAATTGGCAACGAATATGTTTATCTCACAATTGAAAGTGAAAAATGTTATATTCATCATTAAATATAGACATTTCAACCTTTAAATACTTTGTACTTTGATTGGACAGTAAATGTAAATACTTGAACAAGTTGTCGTGGATAAATACATTATCAAGAGTCGTAGTATATGATGATGTATGTTCTAATTAATTGCATTCAGGTAGGGTACTCATAAGCAAAAGCTTTGTCATTAGTTTAATTCATTATTTTTCTTTCTTTTTTATCATTACATTTATATGTTGTGAACATTTAACATAAATATTCTTTACTTGCTAGGTTTTCTATTGTTGAAAAAATAACGAGATGGACAATATCATTATTAATGATGTTGAAAAAGGAAAAGACTTAAAAAATTTCAAGATATGCTTTAAAATTGAAGGAAATATAGTTGTGAAGATTTAAAAAAAAAAAAAACTGGGTTACAGTGGCGTGAGTAGTAGTCTTAAAATATACCACGATTAAGGGAACAAGCAAATCGACAAAAAAAAAAAAAACAAAAGGTGATATATATTATGATTTATAACAATACACTGAATTCAAATATGAATAAAATGTGATAATTTATTTTCTTTTTTTAATCATGTGTGAGTCTTGACATTATTTTATAATATATTAACATGCGTATTTGTCATTAGCAAACAATGTCTGAGTAGTTTGGATGATATCTTTCAATGAGACATTTAACTTCTTTTGAGGTAATAATATTTTTGTATACTATTTTTATGTTGAATGTATCATTTGAATATATAATTTAATTTGCTTTAGGCGACATTGAAGCATGATATATGTACACACACATACATTGTCATGCATAAATTTTAATTTTTTTTTAAAAAAAAAACTAACGTGTTAGATTTAAGAAGGCAAGTAGCTTCCTTTGAGATAATAACTATAGTATTATTGTAGTGTTTATTGTATCACTTGGAAGTAACATTTAATTTGTTATGTGTGACATTGAAGCATTATACATATATTGTCACGTACAAAATTTAAAATCATATAATGGTTTAAATGATTTTTTAAGAAAATTGATGTATGGGATTAAATATGACATTAACTTATTCTGAAGTAATAATAAGTCATGTATCATCTGTGTTAAATTTATGACTTGAACTTGAAGGTGTCATTGGAAACCATATGTAATGGTTTACTAGAACACAAATTAATATAATATTAATAGGTTTTAATTGTTTGATTGGTAGACATATTTAAGTTATTTAATATGTAATCATTGAAAAACTTATATTTAAGTTATTTATTTTTTATTTGTTACTAGACATATTTTGTTTAATATTATTTATTTATTTTTAAATAAAAATTTAAGTAAATAAAAAATATCTGAAGACATCTATAATTTTTTTAATTTTATCTTTCATATTTTAAATAAATGTCAAAATTTCAATAGCATTAATGAAACACATTTGAAATGTATATCTTGCAACTTATATATCAACTTAAGAATGACAAAATGGATGAATAAAATAAAATTTAATTCAGATTGTAATGAATCATATAAAATTAATTCATTGATCCATTTTGATCCCCTACAACTTGTCATTTAAGGATACAATTTGTCCCTTATGACTTGTCCTTAAGTCTTATATTTATTTTAAATTTCTTATTTTAAGAGATGTCATATATTTGCACTAAGAATTTTAGTTTAATTGATTGAACAAGATGCATAAATTATTATAAACCTTTAGTATATGTTTTTCATTGTCATAAATAAATAAAAATTAGAAACATGTACAACACATACATATTTTCTTTTTTTTTTTTTAAATTAGTTCCACATTAGTTTTATTTTCTAACATGTATTTTTATTATACAAGTAAACAATTTAAAAATAAAAATATTAAAATGAATAATAAAACTTATTTTTGTTTCTCAACATTTATCTATGAGACATAGATTGACAAAACATTTATTTTTATTTAGGCTATGTTTAACAAAATTAATTAGAAATTAATTGGTAGTCAAAAGTTTGTGGTTGGTAACTGAAATATGAAGATTATCTTATTAAATCAAAAGTGCCTGATAAATTATTTGTTAAAATAACTTAAAAATATACAATGATAAAAATAAATATATTTATGTAATGTTTTTATATAAAATTTTATTTTATTTTATTCATACAAAATATTATAGGAATATTTAGAAATTTAGTTTTTAATTAATTTTAAAGACTTATAATTTTATTTATAGATAAACTGTTTTAATTATATTTTTTTAATTTTAGATCGGAA